>JAZGTJ010004627.1:0-25456 GCA_036877575.1 Botia almorhae
TTTGTCAGGAACTCAAATGTAGGAAGGTGAGAGCGGAACCTTGAGACTGGCTTACACGTCTTACATCATTTCGGTTGTGTTAACTTCAAATGTCTGTCACTTTCTTTTGTTTTGTTTTGTTCTTGTTTTTTGTTTTGTTTTTGTTTTGTGTTTACCTGTCACACAGGTTTAGCTTGTTTGTCCTTAGGATATACTGCTCAGTATACAGGACGTGGAGAGCAAGTGGTTGCGGTATCATTATTTAAAAAGATGAGTTGCTACAGTTGATGAATGTTTGCCCTCTCCACAGCTCTGTTACTGCCACAGCCTTTGTTTGGTCACTCCACGAAAGAGCTTCATTCTCCATAATGAGACATTATGCTTGCCAGAGGAAAGCAGGATTCTATTCATCAACCTTCTGCAGATTAGTTAGTGCTGTCGCACACCGGCCCGCATGAATATTAAGTCTAGTTCAGAGCTCTCTCACATACTCTAATTTCATTCAGGCGTTAATAACATAAATCATTATCTGCAGTCTCTGTAATAGCCTTTGTGGTACCTACAGTGATATCGAAGTTGATAGCAACACATAAATCAAGTTAGCCTTGAATGGACAAGTTTAACACACTTTCCTACTCACGTAGCATTTTGCTGAGGAAGCGCGTTACTCGTTTGTAAAGTGTCTCTGCAGTTGAGGCCAAAATATTAAAACGCGTATGATTGTATAAAACATGCACTGCTGGGATAGCACAACCCCAGAATACGTCTGAACTGTGCTTTAAAGCTGAGCTCATTAAACTCAAAAAACCTCTCATGTTATTGATAAACCACGAGAGTCTTCCCCATACCCTCTGATCTTCTTTTCGCTATCTTACAAAGTTATAAGCATAAAACTCATTTCATTTAACCTGTATTCCAGTGTGTCGTTATATCACATGAGCGTTTGAAAATGTGATACGGTGCTCATAGAATGGGTGTGATGGTCTGTGCACCTTTACAAATGTTATTTCACCACCTGCTGGTTGACATCGGTATGACCGTATGTATCCTCGTATGACGTTTACGCTCATTCATTTGTCTGACGCTTTAATATTCGCGCATTGAATGTATATCCGTGAACTCTTGGAATTTAACCCAAAACCTTGGTGTTGCAAGCGCCATTCTCTAACAGTTGAGCTACAGGGATATTTACAGCATAGGTTTAGTCTGAAGTCGTTTTTTTCAGAACTTTTTTTACAAGGTCCACGTTTTTGATATATGCCAAGTGAACTGTGACGCAGCTAATACTGTTTGTGTTTTTTCCAGATTCAGTAAAATTCAAAACACCAAGAACACAATGAGAAAAGATGGAATCAGCTCGCTGATGTACCGAGTGGTGTCTGTGAAGAAATACCCGCTCTACACCAACATATCTGTAGAGATCGGCAAGCCCCCTCCCAGACCCATTAAAGGATAGAGAGCTACCGGGTCTTGACCCCCTGAAGTTCAGCACACAAACACATACACCCACAAACTCTGCCCAGGGTCAACTTCCTATGATTACAGCACTGATATGCTGAACAGGTTAGTTCTCAGGAATACATTGGGCCTTGGAACCTTGACGTGGATTCCCTGATGTGGATTCCAATCCAGACCGAGATGTGGACGCAAAGTGGAGCAAAAGGAACGTCCTCCAACATTCTCAAATGGCTGTTTTGTTTCAGACCTTAAGGGTCAGGCTTTAATGGAAGGATTGTTTAATTCTGGATTTGGTCAGTGATGTATGAATGTTCCTAAACAATGAACAGCCTGGTCACGTTATGTAAATCACTGAGAACATACTGTACATTTCAAAAGCGAATGTGTCTTTGTACCTGCACATACTGCAGCGTTCAAATCTTTTCTTTCCATCTCAGATGTTGGTGGATCATGTGAGGATTATAAATTGGTGCTTGAAGTTGGATCCTTAGATTCTTTCTCTTCCTCTCTTGCTTTTTCTGTCTCCTTCTGTTTTTTTTTTATTTTGTATCGCCTCCACTTTGCATTTCTCTTGGGACTTCTGATCTAAGCTGAGTTTTGTCCGCCAAGAACCTACATGCATTATTGAGGAGGAACCCATTGTGGAGATGTAGGGTGATGTTTTGGTGAGAACATGGGTGACAAATATATAGTGATTAAACTGAATCTGGACAAAGCCCTTCAAGCACATGACTGTGTCGGTCAACTTGGTATGAATGGATCACCACAGTCGGTCATCTGATCGTCTGGCTGCTGTTGAGAGGTCTGGAGAAATGGCAAGAACTTTCACTGGGAGATGGAGGAGCTTCTGTAGAAGTTCCTGCTGATCAAACCTCTGTATCTATCACTACCTGCTCAAAACAGAACTCTGTACTATAAACTATCATTTCTTTATTGTTTACTTACGTTTGCCTCAAAGATTCATCTTTAGATCTGTCATATTTCAAGGCTTTTTGAAAACTTGAAGGATGCTGTTGTTGATCACGTAAAGCCCTTGTTGTTCAGTCTAAAGTTCTTGTGCTCTTTAGATGAGGATAATCTACAGTACAGATCTGATATTTAAACAATGCTCAAACTAATGAATGACATCTTCAATATCACGAACAATTCAGTGTTTTAAAAAGATGAACTATCTATATTGCATTGATATGCATTGGTTTGTAACACATTGCAACTCTTTGAAAGAAATAGTTCACCCAAAAACAAATTCTGTCTTCATTTTCCTCATACAAATTAAATTTTACACTTTTGTGTAGCAAGTTCGTAGTGACCACCCGGCCAAGCTCCAAACAGGACAAATATGCATCATGAAAGCAGCCAAAATGACACAATATATGTATTCTGAAGCCACATGATAGCTTTGGGTGAGGAATAGACCGAAATTATTTGAATGGACTACTTTTATAGAGCTTTTTTTGTCCTTTTTGGAGGTTGACTGAGGTGGCCACTACAAACTGTCACTGTATGCAAAAGAGTGTGAAATTCCACAAATAACAGCATACAGATTTGGAACAGTATGAGGGGAAGTAAATAATGACAATTTTTTTATTTTCGGGTAAACTATTTCTTTGTGTTGTTTTTTTTGTCATTCTGGCATTTCTCTTGCGGTCTTCTTTTATTTTACTGCCTGAAAACACCAAGCTGATGCCTTCAGATGTTTTATGAGAGGTACACATATGTGGGAAGTTCAAGCTAGTCTTTCTTCCTTATCGGCTTTCCTGAGCTGCTCGCGGACCGTTTTTTTTGCGCTATTAACGATTCTTTCAGCCCAGCACAGAGGAAGTCATTAATGAAAGCCAGCCACTCTCTCCTTTTAAAAAAAAAGACTTTGTTGTTTTTTCCTTCTGCCTTTTGTTTTTTTACTTTGGCCTTACCGACCCTTTTCATTTCTCTGCGTGCATTTGTACGCTGGTTGTGTTGTCTTAACTGCTGACCCAAGCTAAAGACACTCAGTCACCAACATTGCTTTCCTTCATGATGTCTTTAGTATTTCATCACCTCTGTCTCATGGGTGCTGCTACCTGTCGGTTATAAGCGTATCACTGCTGCCATAGTGTATAACTGTACAACATTTACCATCAGGCAGAACGAACTTACCATGCTTTATCAAACACAATTTCGCTCTTTTGATTTTCTTAGCCTTAAAGATGCAGTACATATTTCCGACTTATGATGAATTCTTTATGAGCAACGTTCACTTTGTGCACATGGTCGAGTTTGTTCAGAAGTATTTATTGATTATATTCATAAGTATTTCCTCTCGCTCTGTGGCTTGCATTTTGAATTCTGTGTTATAGCAGTGTTATAGAGAGTGTAGTGAATTTCAATCAGCTCGTGAATGAGATTTTAAGCCAATCTCAGAATTAAAAAGACATTTGGCTCACCCCAGAATGTCTTTGCAAATGAGGATTCCGTTTCAGTCTGTGTGAAATGAGATTATTTATTTTTGGAGTTCTTGTATCAAGGCGCATATTGAATTTGACTGGGAAAAAAATCTCGCAGAGGGCAAATAATTTGCATTTACTTAATTTTGCAATATGGAAATGCACTCCATATGGTTTATATAGTGTGAGTGAAACGAGATTCAACATTTTCTTTTCTGTTTGGTGGCATCGCGCACATTGTTGCATGCAATTAGTCAAGCCTCAAACAGCATGTAATATTATGTGTATTCATTCCTCCACTTTCTTATGCCTTTCCATTTGAAGGAATCTAGTGAGACCATGTATTTGGATGCTGTGAATTCCGTATTTGAATTCTGTATCTGCTGTGAATTTAATCCTTACTTGCCATCTGTCATTTTTGAAAGTGATACTGTAAAATCAAGATTTTTTTCGTCTCAATGCCTTCTTAAATGTAGGGTATACTTAGTTCCATCTGCCGTTGTTTTGTATTTGTATCATGCGTTGTTTTTGCGCATGGCAGTTTTTCTTTGTTCCATCCATGATGGCTGCTTGTATTTCCTGTGCTAACGATGCAAATCCAGTAAAGCTTGCACAATGCTCATTACCAATTTAGTAAAGCACAAACATGGTCTTAGAGGTCGGGATGCTAAATATTTACTGCTCGCTACAGCAAATCTCACTTCATAGCTAGTGAAATCACACTGATGCCATGCCGAAAATGTATTTTGAAGGATTTTTATTTATCTTTCATCTCATCCTTGGGTCAGCATACCCTCCCATCCTGAGAACTTACACAGGCACACACACAAACAAACAAAACTTGTGTATGTAACCCTCTTCCCCTGTCTTTCCTCCAAATGCCCTTTTGAAATCCTAACCCCCTCCCTTCCCCATCACCCTTTTACCCGCCAGCTGCCCACCTGAAAGCACTTCATCTGTGCTTGATGGTTGTTTATCTGAGAGAGGCAGAGGTGGTCCATGCCACACAATGAAATGAACTACTACTGACAGCCTCAGGTCTTCCAGCCTGGGGCACGTTTTTAAAGACTTGCTGTGTCTATTGAGGTTTTTTGTACATTGAATGTCAAAAATGCTATATCTTATATAGAATGCATTATGTCATATCAAACATACTTTTTGTATACAATCAATAAATCAGATGCGACAGGAATCTCACTCTGATCTGCTAATGGCTTTTATGTGTGTGGATTCAGAGGCATAATGGTTCAGAATAAAGTAATGATAAATCATGTTTTCGTCTGACTATTATAACATCTTTTAGTTCAAATGACTGTTCAGGGACGTAGCGATTTAGTGGAGATGGGAAAGTTGTATTTCTAAGCTGCTTGCTATTAGCAATTTGCTAGGAAACTATAATCTGCCCTTTAAGCAAAAACAAGAAATCCTGACAGCTGTTTCAATGAGCTAGAAGAAATAACACACCCTTTTAATTTATATATAGAATAAATAAAGAAAGATCATGTGTGGTTTATTTGTATTTGTGTACATTCTGTGTCATTGCAACAAATACATTTCCTAAAAAAAGGGCAACACTTTACAATGCAATTGTTCATGTTCGTTTATTGTGCATTAACTAATGTTAACAGACACAACTTTTGATTTAAAAATACATTGGTAAATGTTGACATTAACATTACCTATGATAAATGCTGTAGAAATATTGTTTATTATTAGTTCTTATGTAGTTAGCTAGTATTACCAAATGTAACCTTATTGTAAAGTGTTACCAAAACAATAACGTTACCACGCAAGTCAACATTTACAGACAGAATGAAAAACCGGCCTGCTTTATTCATACATGATTCATTCATGATACGTTAGTTCAGTTGTATTTCCTGCTACATTAGCTGTGTCCATGCCTGCATGGCAGTAATGTAAATAATACAGCGTCAACATACTTTGGTTTCTAAGATTTGGAAGCAGAAAAAGATTTAAATCGTACACGCTACTTCAACTCGTTTGAAAACACCAACAACAACTTGTAATAACAAACATTACAAGCGGCTGATCCTAACATCTGCAGTTGTAAAGCACAGAAAGCACACAACACTGCGCCCAATATCAACGTGTTCGAACACAACTTCAGCATAGCTACTAAAAGGCATATAAACAATGCAACTATGCTCACTGTGCTATTTTTAACCATGCCAAAAAGGTGTCTCAAATCTAAACTCTATTGATTACTATCTATGTCACAGGAAACATCCCTTAGTAAGTCAAAACAATATCATAACGCCTTGTTTTACATAAACGACTGGAATGTTAATTGGTTAGTTAACATAAGATTATGATTACATATAAAGTTTTAGTATAGGCTAGTTTCATGTTGATAAGTGTGGTTTACATCTGCTGATATTTTTGTGCAATGTTCTATAAATAGGGACGCCAGATGTCCCTATGTGACCTCGTTCCTCAGTTTAGCCCCTCTTCATGCTGGCAGTTTCGGACACGAGAACATGTCGCCAGCCGGTTGCCCTCCCAGTAACCTGCATCCTGTCCATCATGACATCGACATTTGGTACAGGAGTCAACCCACACCGGCTCTCCTCCTGGGATCACCTGGGTCCTAGAGGCATCCACATAGCAGTTGGGCCCTGGGGAGTAAAAAAAGTCTTAATGACCAATCGTGTGTAGGTAAAGGTGACAGGTGATATGTGATTTATTTTGAAATGCTCTCATTTCAGATTAGTGTGTGGAGACAACCGTAAGTAAATCACTCATCGGCTAATTCCTTTGAAAAGTGTAAACAATGTGACATTATTAAAATGTTATCTGGACCAGTCTGTCACAGCAACATTGGCTAAACCAACAGTTTAAGTTTAGGGCAGAATCATCTGTTTGCCTGACCAATGCTTTGTGGTTCCTTGGATGATTTGGGTGAATTACTGGCCCAAGCCTAAAAGCTTGCCCTGAAACCTCAACCTCAGATATTCAGATCTTTAGATATATATGGGGTCTGCTCAAATTATGGTATCATTTATGTATTGAGTTTTGTGCCAAAATTTAATGCTTATGGTTAAGGGTTTGAAAACAAGCACTTTTAATTAAGTTGGTTAAATGTATATAATGACACGTTGTTTAAGTGCATCATGTTTATGATAAGATTTTATAGATTAACATAAACATTCTACCTGGAAACGAACTGGTCAACTTCACCCAAGAAGCAACACAATTTACAGAACTGGCCATTTTCCACACAGGAGAAGTATAGGCTTTGATTTATGTGCATTGTTTTAGCTGCCTATATACCTGCCTTATCTTTGCTCCCAGTAAACACTGTAATTGCCTTCATACATTACAATGTACAGAGAGCACAATACAGCAGAGGCTAAATTCAGGAGTGTTATCGTACTGCAGGCACAGAAACTGTGGACTGTCTCTGTGAACACATGGCCCAGCAACTGAACCTCCCCGTTCTTTAATAAATCAACTATATAAAGATATCCCATGCAGGGCTATTACCAAAGACCCAGCCAAACACAGTTGTTTCCGGTAAGCATGTTTGGCAAGCATTACACTGGCCTGACTCTGGCAATTATACAGAAGTGTAATAAGCTTAACAAACATGTAAGTTTTTAAATATTATTAATGACTCACCATCCTTGCACTCCGGACAGCATTTTCCTTTCTGATAGACTGGGTTAACACATGGTGGGGGGGCACAGTCTGCTACCAGACAACGGGCGATACCATCACTGTCACAAGTGCACTGCTCACACTCTGTAGGCTGTGAATCAAATTCCAAACAACACAATTCAGTTTGTTTGTAGATAGCTTATATGTAAAAATGTAATAGCTTGTGTTCTTCTATTTGTTTGGAGGGCTGAACATCACGACTCAGAACTGCAAGCTTGTAAGTATAACGCAGATGTTTGTGTTCGGAAAATTCAACGCTGTGTCTTATCCTAAAATGTGAAGAATCAAAATTCACTCCCACCCTGCTGTTTAAGCAGGAGCAGCATTACCACCTGTGGCTCGGTTCTGAAGGTTGGGTTAAATGGGCTGGAAGAAAAGGATGTCAGCTCAGGCAAACTGTATTCCTTAGAGTCTGTCAGAAGGCTTGCATTTTCTCCTCAGGGATTCCCCATTAGCCATAATAACCAAATCATGAAGATAATGAAGCACACATAAGCGTTTCTTCTTCCAAGCCTGTGCCACCCGAGATATTTTATTCTTCAATTGTTCATACAGGGTATTAAATTGCCCTTTATGATTCCAGTCAACACTTCAGATTTATTCTTTATCTTGCCTAAGAACAAAGGAAACCTTTTTCCATCGTGCACAATGAAAATATGAAAGGATATGAAAATAATTGCTGAAGTACTCAAATCAAATCATTATATTTTTAAAGCAAGAAACTGCCTTTGTTCTAAGTTTACCAAAAATACATTAAATCCAAAACAGTAATGTGATTTCTGTGATGCCTATGAAATAGCACATAACTCTTTCACAAATTCACATATTTCCATGGTAACTACCGTTAACCATAGGTTCTGGCAAAATACTAGTTGTGTCAGTTGTTGTTACTGCAAAATGTGCAGGAATCTGTCGTTTGTATTTATTTGTTGACAGTGGTAGCTAATGCTAATGTTGTTGCCACTTTGATTGTAGTGACAATAACTGTCGTCACGGTAGTAAAAATGTGTTGCAAACTGTGGTTGTTGTGGTAAAATGGTTCCCTTAAGGAAAACCAGATGCTCACATTGGGATACTGAGCAATTGTAGGTTTGTAACAAATATTGTACAATGGTGGTGCAATAAGTAAGGCGATAATGTTGTTTTCAGACAGTATAAATACAAAAAACATTCACACAGTGATTTTTGACCTCATTGGATGCGTCGGTTCCGGGTTATTTTTTATCATCAACCACGTGATGGCGCTAAATATTTTGCATTTTCCTTTGTGAACCAAGACGAAGATTTTGAAACGATGTTACAACCGGACAAAACTATGTAGTTGCATAAACAACGGAAATGTTTATCTATACAGTTGGAAATAAAATGTTCTTATCACTCTTATTATTAAGATTGTGATAATTGTACAGAATTACTAAGCATTTATTAGTCTTTAAAAACATTTTCTAATTTGATGTGCTACTTGGTATGATAAATTTTATACCAATTTATCACAGGTGTGCATAAACTGCATAAAGTGCAAATAAAAGCTCACATGCAAATGATAAGCGCATAATCCAACAGTGAAAGGACTGAGATCATTCAGACCTAATGCATAGACAGTTCATCTAAAGTCTAACATGTATATATTTATTGTATTTGCTTATTCATATGTATGTGTTCCTTGCTGTGCATATACTTGCACACAGTTTAAACTTTACCTGAAACTGCTGCCCCAGTTCATAGACTTCACCCCGGTACTCACAGCCGATCTTCTCGCATCTCGGGCAACAGTCTGTCGGGTAATGGCTGACATGGATACAGGCGGGCGGCAGGGATGTGCACTCGGTCCTCGCACAAGCAGATCCTTCTGCTGTACATTCACACTGAGTACAAGGGTCCGAGTCTAAAAAGTACCATTCACCCACATAATACACGCTGCCGTTTGCCTCACATGTCGTCTCCTGCTGTCCAGCAACAGAAAAAGCCAAAGCGTACTGGCTACAGATCACCAGGGTAAGCCAGGCATAAGGAAAACTCACCGGGGAAGCCCTAAGTACTGCCATGTCTATAAAGAAACTTTTAAAACCGAATACAAATCGTCTAAATGTACCACAGACACAAATGATAACTTATTTATCAATAAGCAGACAGTTAACTGAACACGTTTAAAATACTTTTCATGATCAGAAGCAGTGCGCGCTTTGGAGGTTCCTGCGCACAGGGAAAGTTCAACGCCTCCTGGGTTATGTTTCAATTTACACGTGACAGCCCAATACCAGAATATCAGCAGGCTGTAGTTTTTGTGGGGCGTTCACCTTCATTGCACCTTTGCGTGTCCCCTTTTATTTAACAATAACTCATTTCATGACATTGATGTGCAATTATCCTTTCAAACGTGAAACGACAAAATATACGAAATTTCGCCTATACATTTTTTTTTTTTTACAATTTTCACGTCTTTTGCACGCAATTGTTGTTTCTTGATGATCGCTATCAGGAGCCGACAACCAATCATATGACAGCACGAGCTCGTTTCCATAGCACCAGGGATGTTTACGTACTACAAACAGGAAGCGTCGTGAGAGCAGCCTTTGGAAAAATGTGCTTTATCTAGAATAAACAAATGTATGATACAAGCGTATGATAATTTGAATCTTAATCTAATCATGTTTGTTTTATTATGTGCATGTTTGCAGCCATCCAAAATTAATGTAAAAAATCTTTACTGCATTGTTGTGTATACCTGTCACTTTGAACCATCGTCGCCCTGTTAGATTTTTAAACTGTATTTATCTATTTGTTTTTTATTTGGGGGAATTTCACTGAATAGTACGTCAGTGATGTTATTTGGCGTTTAGCTGTCTGGAAACAGAGGCCTCATGGACAATTTACAACGCCAACAATCTGTGTGGAATTTAGTGAAGGAAAATGTTCCTCGTTCGGAGCTTCCTGAGATCCGAGCAGTACTTGGAGATACACTGGTTGATATGTACGCAGAGTTATATTCAGAGGTAGAGTAAATACATTTTATTTATTATAATAATACAAATTCTGTCGTTACTGAAAGTACATGAAATAAGTTGTGACTGTAAGTGACTAGCTGTACACTTCAAGGTCTTTTTATTGTAAATACAGTACATGTTCTGGATTATTTTCCTTCAATAAAAGTAATTGATTTAACGTTGACATACATACCTTTAGATAATGTCTACATAATTGTATTTATTCATTTATTTTAGGTTTGATAAGGTTTGACAGGAGGGTACAAAAAATCTAGATATCAAGAAAATCAAAATAATATAATTCTTTAAAATATCAGTGCTGCGACTGTGTTTAAAGAACCATGTATGTTAAGCTTTGAATGACCTCAGACTGATGTCTTTGCTTTAAACTGTAGGCAAGGTGATGCCCTTGACTTCTGGGTTACAGTGTTTAGTGCTCCGCCTTCAGACGTGCATTTGTCTTTAATAACTTTTGGCCCCAAATTAGCAAAGTCTCCAAATGTCACTCTAAACCAGTTTTGAATTACAGCTCCCAAGAGTGCATTATCTCACCATGCGTAAGTGTTTGGAATGCAAACCCAAAGTAAACAGATCTGTTTTAGAGCTGACTCTTTCAAAGATTGATCGCTTTCCACAAACTGCATATGTCCTCACTATATACTCACAGACAACTATGTGCATATGGTATTTGTGGGAGGAGACTTGTCTTGGAAAAACTGATGTGATGTATCCATTGCTCCCTTCTTCTGAACACTAAGTGGGATTTATGGTCTTGTATTTAAAAGTCCCTCTTCTGTTCGTATGTATGGTTAAGAACTTGGCAAACTATAGTCTAGAATGTTTGTTTGAAGAATATTATAGTATCAAAGTGGATCTTTGTTGAGACCTACTACAAACATTACATTCATGCATTTGGCAGACGCTTTTATCCAAAGTGACTTACCGTGCATTCAAGCTATACATTTCATCAGCGTGTGTTCCCTGAGAATCAAACCCACAACCGTTTGCACTGCTAACGTAATGCTCTACCAGTGGAGCAAATAATAATAAACATAATGATAATGAATACTTACGAAGGCCTTAATCAATTGCCAGCTGATTGTTGTTTAGTTCCAGTTTAGTTAGTAAGACTGGGATCAAACATTTTAAAAATGTGCATCCCAGACATACAAACCAAACTCTGCACTACTAAGTTTTAAACCATTTCTCCTTTCTCTGTTTTTCTCCCTGTCTGTTGCTCTTGAATGTGTCCCTCAGAAAACCCATTCAATCAAAAGATAACAGTCAACAAACAAGAAAAGAGAAGTGTTTTTTTGTATCAAGGTTTAGGAGCCCTGAATGTAGCTCAGCTATATGTTGAACCCTGCGTTCCCACAGAAACGTCTCTTTGGTGGATGTGCACATCATAAACACCTGGTTCTGCAGAGGCTGCAGTGGAAATGAGAGAAAGGCAGCTGGCCTGCTTTCAGAGGAGTTATTTGGGCTTGAAGCCGGGTTTCGTGCAGGCACAGCGGGATCAGTATTCTCAGGGAGCTGTTTTTGCTCTGTCTTGCACTGCTTTCGACAAGCTTTGAAGTATATTTTCAGAGTCCAGAGGGAAACTTGAAAGTCTCAGGCCAGGTGCGGAGACTGGTAATAGGGTGCAGACTTTGTCTGCCAGAGCCATGACAGGCTTTTATTATATCCCTCTCTGGTATTTTACGCATGGGTTTGCAAGACTAAAGCTTAGATTTCTTCAATTCACCCTGAAATTTCCTGTAGCTCTGCTGGTAGAGCATGGCACTAGCCACTAGTCATGGGTTTGATCCCCAGTGAATGTACATAGTCATATAAATAGAAATTGTAAGTCGCTTTGGATAACAAGCATCTGCCAAATCCATACCAATCCATGTAATGAAATTTCCAGGTTCATACTTTATAAGTTTTGGGAGATTAGACACACTTGTAATGGAATGTTAACCAACCGGCAGCGCTCTTTTACATATAAAAAGGCTTGTAACATGGATTTGAAAAGTGCATACAAACCTGAGCCGAATAACAGTCTCCTGTAACTTTCTCTGCGGGTTCCCTCTGTTGACCTGTTCTAGGTGGAGATGTGGGAGAAGATTTGGCAGGAGATCCATTACTCAGAGCAGGGCAGCAGGCCAGAAACCCCAGTGTTCCCTCTGGCTGACCCCCCGGCTATTAAGGAGTTGCTAAAGGCTGAGATTCAATTGTTGCTGCTTACGCTAAGGGAGCGAGCAGCCGGGCATGGCAGGTGAGGAAAATACTGTACAGCATTTTAATATTACTGATACGTGGTACTGAAAGTAATGCCAAAACAACATCAAGCCTCCAACATAACAACTTAAGCAATGTCAAAGCTACTCTGTAAACAGGGTTGCCAGGTCTGCGCGAAAAACTAGCCCAATGACTACAGCCTAAACACCAAAACTCAAACTATGCTCCTCTTATACCTAAAAGACAGTCCCAGTGGCTGTTATGCATTACATACAATTTGATTTTGAAAAGTAGTAGTACAGAGTAAAATATTTCAGATTTATTAATTCAACTAAAATATTACTAGTATTTCGGTCAGGTAAAATTCATGCAATATGTCAAACCTTCAATCCACAGAAAGTAAAACAACCTGCAGCATCTGTTTACAGGTAGCCCGATTCCACTGGAAAACCGCAGACTTGGAAACGCTGTCTGTAAAGCACAACAAAACCAACATCATA
Source organism: Botia almorhae (assembly GCA_036877575.1). NCBI lineage: Eukaryota > Metazoa > Chordata > Actinopteri > Cypriniformes > Botiidae > Botia > Botia almorhae. Next base: position 13,243 of record JAZGTJ010004627.1, read on the forward strand.
ACAGAAAAGTTTGATGACTCGTGTTGCTTTATGCATATTTTTGTCCAATCACACGCTGCCTAGAATGAGTGGTTCCTTTCCTTAATACCATCTGCAAATTGTGGTTCATGGCTGTGAGGAAAATAAGCATATTATTGAAAAACTTCATGGCCAAAATGATTGTTTTAATAAAGAATACATCAACATAGAAAATAATCTTTTAAAACAAAATTAACATTGAGCTGTTTAGAAAACTTTTTGCTAACATCTGGTTATGAACATTAAAACCCTGGAAAGTTTGTGTCTCATCTGGTTTCTTCAGACAGTCAATACAGTCCTGAGCTACTGTAACTCTAAATCAACATGACATAATATTATAAAATGCTTGTAGTCATTAATAAAACATTTTTAAAAGATTTCAACAGAATATCCAACTCAGTTTTAAATCTGACTGGTTTAATAGCTTCTCTTACTTGACAAATGAATGTGCTGACAAATGACAAATGAAAGTATTCTTTTCATTGACAAATGAAAGTATTCTTTGTGTCCGATCGGGGGTGAGTTCATAGGTCAGGACTTTGCTTTTAAAAAGTAGCATTGCTTTAAAGAATGCTTGCCGATAAATTATTTACTTTAAAAGCTTAGACCAGGCATAAAAGCAGGACTGTTATAGTACAATGAAGTGAAGCGGTTTAAATAAGAGCAGACTAACTACGTCAGCGCTGAAGATTGCGAATGGTTTGTTTGACAGGTTGTGTTCTGTTTAAATTATAGTAATTCATGTTTACATTTCAATTTGTTGCCTGGTGACCCCCACTTTTAAAGGTTCCTTTGTAAGCGCACAGGCCTTTTGTGGTTCCTTGTCTATTATAACATTAGGAAGGGTGTTTAAAGAAGATATTTACAGGTACCAGTCAGGCAGGAGGGGTGATCCTCTCTCAGCAACCAGTTAGATGGTGGAAAGAATGTCGGTGTAAGTTTGTTCTTAGTCTGTAAAATATCACATCACAAAGTGTGCATTATTTTACCAGTTTGAGGCTTTGCATAAAGCTCATAGGTTAAAAGTTTAGATTATTTGTTGCTGGCCCAGTGGATCCAGTTTTGGTTGAATTGTATTTGTCCTTGTAAGTCCTTACCCAGCTAACAGTGAATGTTTTCAGAACATTGGCTAAAGTTCTCTCAAAGGTATAAAAACGTTCTTGCAGTAATGTTAATAGAATGTTTTAACATTATATATCATACATATCAAAAGTGGTATTCTTAAGTTGTTAGTGGAATATTTAAAAAAAATACATGTAAAAATGTTTAAATAATGTTCTTATAACCAATCAAAAACATGAATACAATGTCTTAAAATCTGGACGTTTTGAACGTTCCGAGGGCTCTCGAAATAACATTATTTAATGGAAACCTTAGGGAAACATTCTTAAAAACGTATTGTTAGCTGGTTAACTATTGGTAAACAACACGTTCCCACTTTAGTCATGGCACACTGTTGTAAGGAGCAGGTGTTTGGCAAGCGCCGATACAGTTCTTCAGAAGAGACACTTTCATTTCTTCTAAAATTGCTGAAACTAATTGGCTCTGTCAGCCAGAAACAGATACTGCACACGAGCACTGAAGGGTAAACTTGAATTGTTTGTTGTCCTACAATGTTCTTATCTATTTTTGTGCGTTTGTTTATCAAACTTTGTTTCTTTTATGATGTAACTAATGGCCCATGATGTAAATCAGGACAGACCTGGATTAGTTCCCTTTAATATCGCTCCAGTTTTGGAGCTTTCCCGGCACCTGACACTGGCCAAAGCAGGAAACCATAAACTCAATGGCGCTTTAACATGAGCAAAAGATCTTTTGAAAGGAATTGATTTAATGGATCAAGTTAGCGCCATTTTCTCCTCCTCTGTTAAATGCCTCCCTCCCTCTTGTGTGGTCTCAGTTCTTGTCTGTGTGATTTGTTGTGGCCATATGCAGTCATGCTGCACCTGTTTCTTTATGCTAGGCCTCCGCTGAATGGCCATTGAGAGGGAACCTTAGTTCATCTGTGTGAACTGCAAGCGGCTAGGTCTTCAAAAGCTTACCAAAGGAAGGTTCCTAAATCTCTGGAGAATGATACAACACAATCAGCCCAGGAAGGCTGGAAAAGAAACTAGTGTGCACAGCACAGTGTATTTCACATGTAGGTAATTTATCAGTGCAGATGGAGGGACATTTTGAAAGGGCCTCTCGTTGTGCCCATATGCATTGTGGGATTTTTCATTCTCCACTTTTTGATGGGGCGGCTCCTCTGTGCCATCTTTGTTGGCAGGATCGGGGCCTCCTCCCTTCGTTGTGAACACAGCTAAGCTCCTTACTCATCTGTGTCCACAATGTAACCTCTGTTTCTTCCTCCTCTATACGAGCAGAACAGAGATTTCAGACTTCTTCTTGTATCACAGACGTGCCTCCTGGTTCTTTTCATCAGGCTTTTTCACCCCTACAAAAGTCACACAAACTGTATCCTGTCAAAAAGAAAGGCTCTTCCTGTGAAAGGGGAAGATGTACGCAGTTAAAATAAGTGATACGCAACTTTTACGATCTGAATAATGGCATTTGTTTAGAAAAAGGACCATCTGCTTGGTTCATCTTTGTTGAATTTCTGGCTATTCAGCCAAATGTTTCCTGCAATATAACTGTTCTGCCTCACATGTTGATATTATTGTTTAAGGGGAAGTTTAGTGATGTCACAGATGTTTACCAAGTATTGAATGGAATATGTATTACAAAAGTGGAATATGGAATGGAATACAAAAGTAGTTGCAAAACAATATGCAAAACGATAGATAAAAACAGACTTGGCAAGCCTTTGTCTTTAATTAGACACCTGAGCTTGTCTGTGTTGTACAAGTGTTAACAGTTCTCGCTTATTAAAGAGAAACTTTTTTGAGAACAACAAGTGAATTTATATATAAATGAAATTTAGTAAAGTTATACTTTGTGTTTCATTGGTTTAACAAATTTAATCTAAAATCTTCCTAAGTTTTCCTCCCTGGAACCTGCTTAATTTTCCCTCGGGTACATACGTGCACCACACTGATAGGAATTAGTGCGCTTGATGATCTCAGCCTCCTTTCACCATTCTGTCATTAAATGTGTGTATGTCTCAGGGATGAAGAGGAGATCATGGCCCGGTACAATCCCAGCGTGGTGAGTTATGCACTGGGCAGCAGTAGCACACAGAGACAGGAGAGTCCAGACAGCTGGTGTGAAAAGAAATCACCTTCCAGACCCCCATCAACTCTGAGCGAGATTGGGAGCAGGTCAGTGTCTGAAAACTAATAACTGTGTGAATTGGAAGTGGAGTGACTTCAATTCCCCTTTCCACTCATAGTGTTCCAACTCCACTCCATGTTTTTCATTCCTCACAGTTCTTTTCATGTGATCGTTAATGTGAAATGAAGTGAAATCATGTTTCTAAAGTTTGTACACATGATATTTTAAGAAAAGACGGCACATCTAAAAGTGTAGAACATTTCATAATGTTTGATGTATTTTTAAATTCCATAACACATTTTTGGTTCTGCCCACACTGGCCTGTCTTTTCAGTACTATAGTGTTTCACAAATTCCATCTTTAACTTTGACAAACTGACTTTCACAAAACGATGTTCCTCGCTCCAGGCCAAATCATGCATCTCCACTTGCAGCTCTAACTTGTTCTCTTCACTGCCCACATACATATACTCTGTGTGTACTTTTAGATGAAGGGATTGGCTCATACTGTCCATTTGAGTTAAAAAGCGCAGAACATCTCTTTTTAGGTCACTCTCCAGCCTCTCATCTCACTCTAGCTGCGAGGAAGAGATCAAAGCATTAAGACACAAGTTAAACATCACCCAAATAGATGAAGTGGTGTCCCATCTCAGGTGAGAACGTCTGTTCCTTTTATAAGTCAAAATGGGTGTAAATGTTGTAGGATTGCTTTGGGCATATTAGGAAAATTATGTACAACACAGTAAAGTGTCAGAGCTAATCCTATTCATATAACAAATGCAATTACTTTTTTATCTAGCAGATAATATCAAAATCATTTGTTTACACCCGGGGCAGTGTGTATAATGTAATGACTTTCTAGCCAGCAAAAATTGTTCGTTTGCAGTCTGATCCTGTTGTGCAGTGCTGAAGTTAATATTGTGGAGCACACGTTCCTCAGGGAAGAATTCTCCGTGCTTTGCTCATCATGTGCTGGTATTGACTGTGGGCACAGACCAGACACGCTGCTTCTTGTGCAAACATGCTGTTGAGAGTACAGAGTGTTGGGCTATCTCACTTCTCTTCATATCTTTCCATCACTGTTCATGCTCATTCACACTTGTTCATCCAGGAGTGTGCGGCTTGTTTGTTGTAGCATTACTGTGCCATGGCATCACCACAAGTATATTAGGCATTCCCTCTTTAATCTCCTTCTCCCTCTCTCCTCCAGCCTGTTTCAGTCCAGCCTCCCCTTGTACCCTCCGAACTTTCTCAACCCCTCTACCACCCTCTTTTCCCCATATCCTCTCCTCTTCTTCATTACCAGGCATCTGGAGGCTCACCCAGCCGAGAGAAATGCAAACAGTAAGTCCTGCTCAGCAGGGAAGCAGGGTGTTGAGATGGAGGGAGGGGAGCAAGCGAGCAGCCCGATCCATCCCTCCATCCATCAGAACAAAAGACCCCATTGTGATCAAATGAATAGCAGGCCCGACATATGTAAGATTCCTCAGCCTTAAAAGAAAAAAAGGGGAACTACAGTGATTATGTAATGGAGAAGAATTAGGCCAGTTCTCACTCTGAAGCTGTTCATGGGGCAGTTTGAGTAAAACGTTGAACTTTTTTTATTCGCATTTTCAACGTTTTAATTACAAATGATACAATTTGAATGTCCATTTTTCATTTTAACTTTACAATTAAACCTGCAGTCCGAAACTTTTTTCGGTTAAAAATGAACAAAAATCTGTTGTTGAGCAAATACATGACAGATTAGCATTATTAGCAACATATATTCACAAATTGTAATTTGAGAGGTCGGTCATATCTCAAGGGAAATGTCCATCTGTGGAAAATATCCTGCTACTATATCGTATATCTGGGTACTGTGGATGATGCAAAGTTTGTAGCTTGTTCTCACAGAATTTAAACTCATCCACGTTAAGAAAATATCTTGCAAATACCCTGCAATTTTAGGTTTCAAACAGAGTTGGTGGTAGTGGGGCAAAAGTTATGGATTTGTAGCTTTAAGTTAGAATATTTTAGTATTTGGCATATCACCCTGCGGCTTAAATGTCAGCTTGCCCCTAAATTGGCATGGACATGTTACCTCAGTTTGATTTGAAAATATCAATAAGAGCATACTGTGTTTCAATGGAAGCAGAGAAATTTGACCTTTTGAACCAACAAATAAACGCATCCAGTGTCACAAATTTGCTAGTTTACTTGGTGACCTAGAAATGCAAAAATGCAGGATCATTTGTATTCATTTTGTGTCCTAATTTAATGACTCTTGCATCCCACCGTATAATGACTTGAATTCTGAAATGACCTCATTTGATTGACAGGTCAGTTCTAACTGAAGAATGTGAAGCCTTGAAAAGAGATGTGCGGGTCCTTCAGGTAAGAATTCCTTCTGCGGCTTTGATTGCAGCATTTACATCAGAAATACCGTAAAAATGTGAATCTGGAAAATCGGAATTCTTGATTTATCTGCTGGGGTCAAACTCTATTAAGCTGAAGTAATTTTTAACATTTAAATTTAACACATTTACCATTGAATCTGCCTAATGTTTCATTTGTGTTTTGATAATGTTTCTACAGAGGAAGGTTTGGTTTTCACACTGTATTCATATTCATCCTCAGTCAGCTATGCTTTTGTTGTTATTGTGAAGAATGTTTTTATTGTGAAAGAGGTATTAAATGATCTATTATACACAAATTAAGTTTGCTCCTCATAAAGCTTATGCACAGCATAGTTCATTAACCTGGTAGTTTGTGAAATGGCTTTAACTGATTAAACTGCTTAATAGTTTCCCATTTAACTGAAAACTCCAGAGCATATTTGAGTTTGACTCTCAGTTAGTGTTCTGTCTTGAGCGTTCCATGTGTCCCTTTGCTAAGATTTTAATAAAGAGGAAGCATAACACTTATGTATATATATATATATATATATATTATAGCATATAAGAGGTTATTGCCTGTGTTAAGGTGATTTGAGTGATTGCTAGGGCATTGCTATTCCAGGGAACAGGAAACGTTCTCAGAACGTTGCCTAACGTTGTCTAAAAGTTCTCTCAAAGTTATAAAAAATGTTCGTGCAGTAACGTTAGTAGGACTTATATCACATTTAACATTATAACATTAACATATTATAACATTTATGCAGTGGAACGTTTAGAAAGGTTAACAGAGTTAAGTAAACAATTACATTTTTTAATTTTTATAATGTTATATGTTATATGTTATATTATAACAAAGCAGTAACGTTGCTTGCAATAGCTCAAAAACTCATTTGCAGAACTTTAACTTGTTTTGTTACTTATTGGAAATGTTAGGGAAACATTCTTACAACCTAAAATTAGCCTGGTTGCAGTTGCTAAGGCGTTGCTTGTTGCGTACTGCCCTAGGTCAAAAGAACACACTCCAAATCCCCATGATATTCTTATTCCTATATACTGTATATAAAATCTGTTTTACATAGAAATAGCATTCCTAATGCATCTCAAAGCTCAGATATTAAACTGTCACCATTGCCCTGGAGCTGATTGGTGCAGCACTCAACTTTTTCCGTCTTTGCAGCCAAACGCACAATGTAAGATTGATCTCCTCTCAATCAGCCAGAGGAACTCCAGGTTTCTACTCTACCACATGCTCTCCCAGCTTCACTCTCTCTCCTGCCAAATTATAGAGATTTGCTACAGATGTGAGGCATGTCAATGCCAAGCAGATGGGAAAGCCATTTGTTTGTATCCAAAGCTTTCTGTCCAGACTACTGGAATCATACCACTGAAATCCTCTACAAATCCATGTACATAGTCATGTCCAGTGCTGTTTATTCGGTTTCATATTATTGGCCAAGAAGGTATTTAGAAAGTCATGCACAATGGCTGCTGTCCATGCTCATTATTTAGAGCAGCAAATCTGGATATAGTTTTTTTTGGATTGGTATGTATACTGCCATGTACTATACTGTTAGATAGTAAAGAAATTAATGGAACAGTTCCAAAAAGGAAAGTTTTGTATTTATTTCTTGCCCTTTTCCAAACTCTTATTGCTTAATTCTGTGTAACAAAATGAAAAATTTTAAATAACATATTGATTGAGTCTTTCTGTTCGAATATGATGACTTGAGATTACAGCTTTAAAGTGGTCCATATGACACACTATTTATGTAAGGATCCGAATGCAATTTAAGTGTTATGCTAATTTTGAACTATTCCTATAAAGTTTCCCTAGGTTGGAAAGCTTATTCTAAATAGATGATAGGTTTTAAAGGGGAAGTCAGTTTAATCTGAACAGTGTTAATCAGAAAATGGATGTTAGCTAATAATTTAATCTTTGATGTAAACACATTGACCAGCACTAAAGTGAGACATCTGCTCATCCAGATCTTCTCCATACTGAGGCACCGGCAGTCAGTGTTAGAGGCATTTAGAGGCCGGAGAGAGGCGGAGGTCTCTAATTTTTGCCTCGCTGCCTCACTACTGTCTTATGTTTCAGTGACCTGCCTCATAACTGTGGCTTCGGTATGTCTTTTCCAGCTGACTTCAGGGGTTACTACCACAGCCCACAGCCTGCAGCTCTTAAATTAATAGTCTCCCGTATGCTGGCAATGGGGTCGCTTTCCCAGAGAGCTCTGTTTGTTTTTATTTGATTAAAAAATGAGTGTGTAACGATACTCAACACCCATGTGTTAGACAGTTAGCATAATCTAACATGATATAGCAGGAACTCAAAGCAAATAAACCGAGGCTGTAGGCTGACTGGTCTAATAATAGTATTCCCCTGCCATCCATAATAAAACATTTGGGCTAATGGAGATCCAAGGCTTTGCAGCAAAAGCATGTGGTTTGAGGTCTGGAATGGAAGAGTCCTGCTTTAAGAGCTCAAGTCTCAGTGGAACCAGTGCTGTGGAATCATTTAGTGCAGTGTGAACTCTGGTTCAAGATCAAGAACACGATACTTTGATAAACCATGAAAAGCAAAACTGCTTTCGTTGTGATTTTTGGTAATTCTATCACTTTTTTCATTCCAAGTCACTACTCATTATTTAATGTGCATAGCGACTCGGTGGCTGATTCCATAATCTACAGGCGTGTATAAAGATAGAAATAAATACAGGAAATAAAAGTTTCATGGCCCAGTGCAATTTTCTGTCCCATAAGACATAATACTAAGGACTTACTTAACAAAAATGTCATCCTTTGTTTTGAAAGTAAACTAGAACCTTGTTTTATTTTAAGTTTTTATTTTCGTTTTGAGCCTCTGTTGGCATATATCTTACAAATTCCATAGAATTATGGTGTTGATGAGAAGTTTGAGAGATGGAAACCACTGCTACAGAACTACTATTGGATATTCTAAGAACAGATTGGACAAAAGCTGATTTGTTTGGCAAATGTATTCAACGTTATATTTGGAGAAAACATCAGGGAAATTCAAATGCTTTAGTAGTGGAGTGAGTGAGAGAGAGAGAGAGTATAATAGTGTGGATTGCTCTGCTGCCTCAGGGTCTGAATGACTTGCAATCAAATTCCAGATTGTATCAGGAAATTCTACAGTAGAATATCAGCGATCTAACCCTCAGAAAAGCTTTGCTCATGCGAAACGAGAACTATCCAAAACACAGGACAACAACATAATTAACAACAGAGAACCTGAGACAGAAGAAATTCCATCGTTTTGTGTAATCAGGTCAGGTTATGTTGTCTCTTTAAAAGTTTTTGTGTGATCCGAAGTTAACTGAACTTAGAGTTAAACGTGAACTGTAAGTCAAAAACAATAATAAAAAAATCCTCTAAACTGCTGCCAGTTTCCAGTGTTAATCAGCATAATGGGCCACATATGCTTTTGTAGCAATGACATCCTGTGTGTGTTCACAGGAGAACATAGAGACAGAGAGAGTCAGCATGCAAAGAGGACCTGTATCTCCTGAACCCACAGTTGCAGGTATGTAACATTACTATTAGTCTTGACAAAAGAATTTAAATTGTATGTAATTAAAGTCTCAGACAAAAGCCTGCTGGCTGACAATACTAAAACACATTGTTTTGAGCACAGTTTTTAGGTCCATATATTACACTTCATTGGTTACTGTGACATACAAAATAATGATTATTAAAATCATATTATTTTGACATGTCTCTGATGAAAAGTGGCCTTTCACCACCATCTAGTGGTTCAGCACTGAATTCTTTATTTGTTCCTATTTCTATGCCGCGTGTTGATTATAAAATATCAGGCAATGTGTGATGTGCAGCGTATGGTTTAAATATGTTCATTGTTTTGCAATATGGGCATATAAGATATCATTTATTAAAGAATTTTTAGAAGAGTTAGTGGTGGGTAGGTGGTTGGAGCAAGGTTAGCGGTGGAGCAGACTGCCAAGCTGCCCCTCACTGAGCCCCTTTCATTTCTCTTGTTTTTAGAGCTCAAAGAGGAACGACGGATCATTCAAAGAGATCTGGAGGTCGAGGGTTTGATGAGCTCCTCCCACACAGTAAATGATCTGACTACAAGAAGCCCACAGATCCACCTCAGGTCAGATTGCCTATCTCTGCTCAAAACACCTCTGGAGTTACCAGTCTCCAGGGTCTTTGAGGAAATGCACATTGACAGTATTGATCCAAAGTTCTTTTGGCATAAATTTAATTTACAGGTAACTGTTATTATTGTTATGAAACCTTAAAACTAGTTTTTGTTTTTTAAAGGGAAAAGGCTAAACTTGCTGAAAATGATTTGGAAAGGACACAACAATCAAACCCTCACACAGTTTCCTCATTCCATCTAAAAAACATTTCACCCGGAGACACAGACCCTATCAGGACAGCTGTCTCACTCAAACAGAGGGACAGACTCACCCTGAGAGCTTTACCAACTCCCCTAGTTTCACCCCCCAAAACTGCTCAGCGCAAAAGACTAGACCCAGGTCTAGATCGCCACCATTCCAGCCCTAACAGTGGAAAATCCATAACTTCTTCCCTAAAGAAGAGCCATATATCCCAAATTAATGGCAATAGCTCCTCAAATGCTGATTTAAACTCCCACATCTCTGGTTCTGTTTTGGAACATGGAGATATACCTAAAGAGTGTAAGCGCAGAGGGACTTCAGCAAGAGCTTCAGCCTTCAGACTGATTCCAGCAGCCTCAGTTGGTGTGCCTGGATCTGCCAAAGACCTCATGATGCTGGAGGTGACTACAGACAGTAACCTTGGCCATCTCCAGCCTGCTCCTCCGACAGTGCAGAGAACAGCCAGCAGGGGGCAGAGGGGGGGCAGACACCTGTGTGTTCCTCAGCCTGACAGTCTGCACAGTTCTCTGTGAGACTCACAGTAGGTCTGCCTGACATGCAGCTTTGCATGGACGGGGTGACAATGTCGCAGCTGTTAATGTTCAAGGTGACAGACAGTTCAAGTTTTTTGGCAATAGTCTATGAGAACCGAATGTGGAATATGATGAGAAAAAGAGGAAGCATGTTGGAAGTACAGAATCTTTAACAGATTTTTTGCTCTTCGGTTACATGAATATGTTTTAGTAGTTTGTCATTGAAACACGTTGTACATTTTATAAACAAGAAGTTTATAAATGGTTTGTCAATTTTTTGTTGTACATTTAATAAAAGTAAATTTCACATTTTTTTAAACAAATGTATTTGAAACGGAGATAAAATACAAACTCACCAACCAAAACTGATCTTTAAAATAAACTTTATTTACCATTTCAGATTGAACAGTTTAAGATATACAACTGACATGACTAAGACAATTTCAATGGTGTTTGGCCCTACGTTTGAAAACACATGGTTAGATATGTTTGATAAAACTCGTATTGAGCTCTTCATTGTGCTTCTCATTCTACAGCTTCACTTTTACATTGCCATGAGCACAGTAGTACACACACACTATTGTAAATACATCACTTCGCTTAAGAGATATAGGAAATGGGACAGAAAGGTTTTATATTTTGCAGGCTTGTCATATTTCTTGTTGCTTTCAAACACAATAGTTGTCGAACGTTGTAACAAGAAAATGTGATGTTGGTAACCACAAAGCATTCAGTTTCATAGCTATGCTGTCATTTTCCCACTGCTTTTGTTCATGGTTATATTTCAATAGTCACAAAATTGTGCTGAATAGATATTTCAATCTGGTACCAAGAGGTATTTGTTTGTGTGCATTTGCTTTTAGTGAATTCTAGTAATTCTGTTTTGCTTATTCTGAAGACAGACCCATCTCCCATTTTTATGGCACGTCATCACAAATAAATTAGATCTACAAATTGAGTTTGAGTCAAGCCATATTAGAAGCAAAGTCCACTCTGAGGTGTTAAAGATTGTGTGGGTCTGCTTACAAACATCATTTTCCTTTCCAATTGCTGGTTGCTGGTATGTAAATTTGTTAATGTTACTATCCCTAAAATGTTTCTAAATATTAATAATACAATTTCAAATCCACATTGATAATTACTTAAAGAGGCTTGTATTAAAACATTTTTCCCAACAAACATGCTTTCCATTTCATTTCACACTGTTCTTAAAGGGTTTTTCAGCATACTACGAATACACTTCCTTGTAATACTGAGATGAAGCTTTAACACTGTAAGATTAAACAACGATGTAAAAAGCGTTCCTGTATTTTCAAGTTCCAGTCCAAAGCTTTTGTTTGGCAACATGTTTGTGATAAGCTGGCTTAAAGTTTAGGGAAACAAAGCATAGCGTCACTGCGCTGAACATCTAAAAATGATTACGTTTGATGAGAAAATACAGTTTTAGTACTATAAAAATAAGGAAAAATCTCTTACAAAGGTAGATTCTGTTAAATGGAAAAATGGATAAATACATACAGATTAAAACTGACATCAATACAGGTACTAACATGAACTACATTTGAATCAGCAGTTTGAACGTCCACTACACAGAACACTCTGTACACATAACATTAGCTATGTTACTACAAGAAATCAAGTAAAAACAACTAAAAATAAACCCACCTACAGCATTCCCCCCCCCC
>JAZGTJ010004628.1:0-30202 GCA_036877575.1 Botia almorhae
ACATCGTAACTGATTCTGCTTTGGCTATTTTTGGAACCTTTGTTATCTTTGTTATCTGAAATGAACAATAGCTTGACATATTGTGTCTAAAATATTAGATTTAGTATTAACTTCTTGGTTTAAAAATGCAATATTCAAAGCGCAAACCATCGTGTGAATGCAATATTGCAGTTACTGTGCTGCTGTACTAATCATCAGCATGGCTGTAACTAAATTTTATTAATTATCAGCAAATCACACAAAAATATGAAAAATATAAAGGGGTGTGGATACTTGCTTTTACTGCATATTAACCCACAGAGGAATATTGTGCAGTGCAGCCTACATACAGTAATAACACAGTCACTCATAGAGCTGTCAGAACTGAGCCTCTTAGCATGTCACGTCCATCCATTAAACCATGGTTGTCAACAAAACATAACTGAAATATTTCAAATGTGTAAAGTGTTAACTCTTGCTAACTGTACCGTTTGTACAAACAATGTTGTTGTCTTCACCTATTAGAATATAATTAGACCCTAATGTAGCAAATTAGCCACTGGTACTAAAAGATAATGAATACAGATCAACGGCCACTGTCAATTACATTTACAAAAACTTGTGAACTGATTTGCTGCTGAAATTAGATAGACAGTTCACCCAAAAAAAATTATTTACTCACCCACCCATGTCATTCCATAGCTGTTTGATGATCTTTCTGTCATGGAACATGAGTTTTTTAACAGAACGTTTTAGCTGTTTTTTTATATGCAAAAGAACTGGATGGGGACCAGTGACAGTCGTGGTCACCATTCACTTACATTGCATTAGGAAGAATTCGTTTTTAACTGAACTATCCTTGTAATATGATAATTCGATAGATAAGAAAAGGTCTTTGGATTTAAGCACATTTAAACATAAAAAGCCATAAATGACCAATGACAATGTTAAATCAGTAAAATAACAAATAATCTGGGAAAATGTTCAATTCCACAGTTTTCTGTCCCGTATAAACTGACTGTAGTTTCTGTATGATGTAAAAAGGTCTGAAGTGTTCTGTTTTTATAAGCATTTAATTACAGATATTATGTTTCTAATTTGACTCACTCAGCAAGTTACTACAACATTCCTGGCTCTTTTGGAAAATAATAATCTGACAGATCTGTTCTGCTTCCTTCTATTTACTGAAAGCAAGAATAAAGCAAATAATATTTAATGCTGAAAACAATGACAGCAAAGACACTGGAGATTTTAAAAGTTAAACACAGCATGACTGTTATATTTTTATACAGTACATAGAATGTCTTAAGCAATACAGAACATTACAGCTCATTAAATAACAGGTTAACTCATGATGTGGCCCCCATTGTGGTCTTTCAGAATAACACCTGGTAGTAAAGCTAAATAGTTTCCTAAGTTTAATTATTCAGGATTAGCATCACCCATAGCTGGTACAGCAGGTACTCTTGGCTCATGCTTGTGTTTGCTGCAATAATAATTAATAATATAAAGGAGATTCCTCAGTCATTATCCAGCTGTCATTATAATGGGTTAAATAAAAAGGTTGGATCGCCGCCTGTCACTGTTATGCTGTTTTGTTTTTGTCATTTAAGTGAGGAAGCTGTAAAAGCATGTGCTGAATAAAGAAAAGGAGAGATATTGCAATTTTCAGTTTAATGTAAGTTAACATGTTGCAAATGTTTTAAATGCCAGTTTTCTTTTAAAAAGACATTTCTGGAGGCTGGCTTTATTTATACAATTGATTTAGTGATTTCTTCTACAGATATCCTGACTGACCACACTCAGATATTTAGATATTCATGTTTGCTGCTAAACATGAGATATTCATGTTTGCTGCTGCAGGTAGATATCTGCAATATTTAAGGCCTTGTTTAATGTTGTTAATAAAAAATGCTGTCATCTTCTACGGTTTATGCTGACCCTGCTCTTTCTGCTGTTTGTAGGTCACTTTGGATAAAAAAGCCTCTGCTAAATGAATACATGTAAATGTAAATATACGTCAGAATTATGATATTTTTGATGTTTATAGAGGAAAGACTTAATTTTATTTTTAGATTGTGTTTTACATTCCTGTAGATTAATTGTAAGATCATAACACTAACAACACCAAGGTCATGAGTTTGATTCCCAGAAAATTCTTTGGTTAAATGTTTCTGCCAATCAAACATATGTAAATGAAATCATTTAAATACTGCCATTTATTTATGCAAATTAAATGTTTTCTTCCTAATTGCACAGATGTCTGTTTATGTAATTAGGTATATCGGTATAGTTATGTCTCAAAACCTGCAACTTATCCACCAACACCCATGGTTACTGTATTAGTGCTGCATATCTATAGCAACACTCTCTAATGCCTGCCTCACCTCCCACAGTGGTCTCATAGCAACTGTCACTAAGCAACCCTACCTCTGTCACTCCTACACGTATGTGTGTGAGTGGGAGGCATAGGAGGAACGAGGAAATGAAGACGTGATACAGAAGTTTTGGAGGCTGGCTTGTAAGGAGACAGTTTTATAAGCAGATGTTTTAGCAGCAATCCCAGAATAAAACAGCTCTTCAAGTTTGTCATTAAATGTAGGTATCAGGTGTCAGATTGTCTTATTAAAGCTTGCTGCAGTGTCAGGGTCTTATTTGCTGAAATAAACTGTGGCCAACTTCGACACCAGTGCATATGTAAAACAGAAAATCCACATGCCTGAGGAGCTCCAATTAACAGAAATTTACTAAGTAATGTTTTGAGGGCTTTGCCATTCCTAAGACTTTAGCTTTGCACAGACACAACCTAACCAGGGCTTTATTTGTGATTTGGCTGCAGGTAATCAAAGCCACGCTGATATTCATTACAGTGCATTTGCAATAATGATATTGGTTTAAGAAGTTAATAACCAATACTAAATAACATTTCAGACATTACACAATTTCTGATATACATTTAGTTTTTATTAACAACAAAAATTGTTCCAAAAGAAGCCAAAACATCAGGATATTGCATGTCACACATTGGCTGCCTGTTTAGAACTAGAACTTTACTAAATATGCACTCATAATTTTATTTGTCCAGTCAAACTGGAGGACTGTAACTAATAAAATACTGTATAGTAGATAGTATAGACCTTTGTCATATGATGTACCATAACATTATTACACACAAAAAACAATTAATATTTAATAATATTAGATTACTAGATTAATATTAAAATGTATTACATTCGCTATATTAAATAAACCTTTTTAAACAAACCTTTTTTAAGTCTTCATTATTATTTAGTTAATATAAAAATCAGGCTCTAGACCAACATAAACATGTAAGAGATGTTAACCTCAAATAACATTTAAGAACAACCTTGAAAATTGTCCATTCACTTTGTTATGTAAAATATAAAGTTACTATATTTAAACAGTGCCAGGCTGCTGATCTATGAAAACAGCAGTATTTCAAGTGCCTCTGCATCACTAACAGGCATTCAGACCACAGCGCAATGTAATATTATCTAGCCAGCATGATTTGCTACGAAAATTGGAAGTGCTTCAACATACATTGAAATAAATAACATACGTTATTCAACATACGTTCAAATAAATAAATTTAGCATTGATTCTGAGGCTGAAGCTTGTTTTTAGATAGCTGGCCAGAATATTATGTATCTGTCAGTTAAAAACTTGTGATGAGGAAGTATTAGTGAAATAAACGTCTTGGGTTACGACTGTAAGACGTGTGAGAAGGGAACAAGACACGGCAGTGACATTTTGGGAACGTCTCTTGCATGGTTGTGTCTAAAGCACATGTATGAAATCAGTCCAATGGCATGACAGTCGATAGAATGGCTGATAACTCTGTCTCCTTAGTAGCCCAGAGAGAGACAATCTGTGGTCTGGCGCAGATCTTTAATAGCCCCCTGGTTTACCTCCTTGCCTTCATAACGGTCTCACCTGCAAAATAGTCAAATATGCAGACATGTACCAGCCTGACTGCTGAATAAGCCTTACCCACCAAAGCTTGTGAAGAAGCCCCCAGCTGCTTCTCAGCTGGCCAATTGATCTTTAACTAAGCCACAGCACAAACAATAACCTCCACAAGCGCTTCATATACAGGGGATTTCCCATGTTCCAGAGTCAAAGCACATCTTCCTCCTCAGTGCTATACTGCTGAAGCACTGAGCTCTCTGGGTAGAAGAAGCTGCATTGTAGGCTTGCAATTCCAGCGAAAGAATGTCACACGTGAGGGCATCGAAAAGGCTGATAACCCCCGTCTCTAACCCCTCCACGATATCCACTGTGTGCATTGTGCACATTGGTAGTCTCTCGCAATACATACATTCAGCCCCCTTGAGAGCTGACCGTGCATGCTCTGCTCCCAAACAAACCATGCACAAATTGTGCGTATCTCTGCTCGTGATGTAGCAAGAGCAAAGTGGAACACACAATTTAAATGCCTGCTTGTTTGACATAGGGCTTGTACTAATTATCCTTTATTAGGACAAAAAACACAGAGCGCTTGCTGAGGCACAGAAGCTACTGCTGGTCATTCCAGATGTGCTTTTATAGCTTACTAATTTAAAGTTTATGAAAAAATAAACACAACCATTTAGTTTGAAGCCAATGATATCTTTAGAAAATATTGAAAATGTAAAATTAAATTGGAGTTCTTTGGTCCTTATAAATGTAACTTAACTTTGAAGTACAGAGAAGAAAAATTATTATATTATATTATTATTTTTTTATTATATAATTGTATTAAATTATAATATAGACAGCCTTTATCAAGAGGACCACATGTAAAAACATTCAGCATTCTAAAGCTGATTGGAGCAGACACACTGGCTGCAGTTTATATATTGGGTCACTTTTTCCACTTTTTTTCTTTGGCGGATTACACCAGGGCACTTAGAGTAATGTAAATAGTGAGAGAAATGGAGAAGGGAGGGGCTGAGCCTCTGTCATGTGACTAGGTAGCGGTGACCTCCTGACAGCCGCTCATAACTGCAGAACAGCTCTGAAGCCACAAAGTTAAGCTCTTTGGTGAATTCCAGGAGTTTTTGGTAACTTTTTGCCAAATTTGGATTTAAGTGAAGCAAAACTTCTTGTTCTCAGGGTGGATGTTTGCATATTTGAGTCTGTGTTGCCTGTTTGGGGGGTTTAAGTAAATGTGGTAAGTGTACAGATAAAGTTTCCAGATTTTGTTGAGTAGTTAACTGCTGTTCTGCGTTATAAGACTATATGGCTGCAGGTTTCTGTTTTTCCTACAACAGAGGTTGACAAAAAAGTATTGTGCTTTGTGTAAAGATTTTCTATACAGGTGTGTAGTTGTAAGATATGATGTTGTTATGTATGGTAAACAGCAAAGACTGTATGTATGTGTATGTCTTTATGTGGGCTTGAAAAAGAAAGGAATCGTTTATGCAAAATGAGAATTCACAAGACGTCTGCAATGCATTAGTATTATACAGTATGAGATTCTTGTCTTTAATAACCTATTTTAACTTAGTCATACAGAACAGGAAGCTGCTCGCAATGATTCAGCTATGCCCACACACTGTCCTGTCAGAAAGCTATGTCAGGATTATGCATTCAGATCACATGCTGTTGTGTTTCCAATGCAAAAACCTGAGGGTCAGCATCTCTGTGGTGGGGTGACTGACCCTGGTAATTATGTTCCTGTGTCAATAATAGACTGGTAGTTCTTATTCTGTGAATACATATGTAGTGGTGGTTACTAAGGCAAACATCACTATTACTATTGTTGTAGTAATGTTTATTTACATTACTACATTACCCCCCCCACCCCATTTTTTGCACAATAATATTTAAAGGCACTACCACTCACAGTTTCTAACAAATAAAATATAATAGAGCTTGTCAAGATTATTAGATTTTAATAATTATTATTTTAATGCATGTTTTGTCTTATTTTAAAGCTGCAATCCATAACTTTGGTTGGTTAAAAATGAACAAAAGTCAGTTATTAAGCAAGTAGATAACAGATCAGTGTTCAAAAGTCTCCTTATCCTACCCTACCTTGCAATGGTAAGGTGGCGAGTTTGTGTCAGTTTGGCTTAATTTGACTTCAACATACATAAAGTATGGAAAGTAATTTTATGTTTTAAACAGAGATAGTGATAGAGAGGGAGAAATTATGGATTGGAGCTTTAAATAATTTTAAGTCATCTACTTTTGTGAGTCATCAGAAATGTTTTTTCCTGGTAAATGATAACACAGGCAAAAGTAAATATCTAAATAAAATATCATGAGGGACTGATACATATCTAGAGAACAAAATGTCATAGAGATTTGCATGTGGGCAACCATGTAGAAATACCCTAACAACCAGCTAGAACAATTTAGCAACTACAAAGCTATGGAATGGAAAACATTCAATGGATAATAGTGGGAGGTGCAATGCGGATGTGAATGTTGTGGCATACGTGTTTATGTTTTTCAGTGTCTGCACATCAATCAAACCTTTCCTTTGATGGTACACTGCAAGATAACTGGGTTTCTTTTGGTAGTGACAGCCATTAAGCGTAGCAAAGCAACAGTAGACATATAAGACTAAATAGGATGCTAATGCAAAACCTTTCACTTGAAAGGGAGAACATAGAATGTTCATGTAAACATACAGTATCAATTTGGTGCTGCATTTTGCATTTTGTTTAAGATACAACATAACCTCCTTACAGTTATCTGAGATAATAAGGATTTGAGATTTTATACATTGTGTATATAGTAAATTATGACCTTTGATACAGAAAACTAGGAACCTGTATAAAACCTACTGTAGAGTCTTAACTGAACAAAATCCTGGAGCCTGTTTGCAACATTTGTCCTGTTAAATACTTTCCTGAAGTTAAAGTGCTAAGTCATTGGAAAATGAACAATGTCACGAATTCCTCAGCTGCTTGTGATTTTTATCTTATCCTCTCATTATGGGGGCGTCACAAACTGAAAATGATTGTTTCTCCCTCTCTCTCTCTCTCTCACCCACCCCTTCAGTGAACAGGAAACCCAGGGTTCAGATTCACGTCCCTTCTCAGAGAGTTCCTGCAGTAAATCTCCTTACATACACAGCTCTGACCATTACAGGGAAAACAGCTGTGGCCCCCCAGGCCCTCGGGCACCTTTTGTGTCTGCTCCGAGCCCAGCCAGCCTTGTCTGGGCCCAGCGCACACGCAACCAACCAGCAAGCCTGGCCCTACGTAAACAAGAGGAAGAGGAAAACAAAAGATGCAAAGCCTTATCGGACAGTTATGAGCTCTCTACGGACCTACAAGACAAGAAGGTAAGTTCTAGAATAAACACTAGCCAAGGGTGTAACTGACTGTAAAGAAACAAAGAATCTCAAACTGATTCAAATCAGATTTACAAAAATATGACCAAAAGAACCATCACTGTGCAGGTGGAGATGCTGGAGAAGAAATATGGAGGTTACTTTGTGAGTAGACGAGCAGCCCGAACCATCCAGACAGCATTCCGTCAATATCGTATGAACAAGAACTTTGAACGCCTGCGCAGCTCAGCTTCTGAGAGCCGCATGACAAGGCGCATTATCCTTTCCAACATGCGACTGCAGTACTCATTCGATGACCGGCAGCCTCAACCTCCCACCCCAACTCACTACAGTCACAGTCCAGGAATGGGACCTCCACATTCTCCAACCTGCACCACAGAACCAAGCTCCCCACGGCCAGAGTACACCCACCTAGAGGACTCCTTCTCTAAACAAGTTAGTACTCAGTTTAATTATGTCTGAGCTTCTCATAAATATGAAGGGTGGTATTTGGTGGTTATACATGCATGTACAATGTTAAAACACCAACAAGATCAACTAGCTTTACCAGAACAACTGTATGATTACTAGGTCATGCTATGCTATGGATAAAACCTGTCCTATGATTTCAGACTGTAAGAAATTCTTCATTTTCTTACACTTAAGGTAAAATCCTTGGCTGACTCCATTGATGATGCCCTGACCTGCCGACCACGGCGAGATGATTCCCAGGAAGGCATAGGGGATGGAAGTGCTGTTGTGGATGACTTTGGCGAGTGCATCTGGAGCAGCAACAGCCACGCGTCCATCCGCAGAGGCCTTGGAGACAGGGATCGAGGAGGTACTGGTGGCTTAAGCATGCATGAAGATAGCACAGCCACCTCCTACAGCGATGTCACGCTCTACATGGATGACGGACTACCTTCCTCCCCACTTTCTCTCGACCGGGCACCCAGCAGCACAGACACTGAATTCTGGGGGGGTGTTGGAAGCGGAGTGGGTGGCAGGGATGATAGCCGTGACACGGAGGGGGGAGGAAGCAGCAACAGCCGCCGAAGCACACCTTGCACGGAATGCCGTGATTACCGTTTACGGGGAGGCCACTTGCCTTTACTCACTATTGAACCACCTAGCGACAGCTCGGTGGACATGAGTGACCGCTCAGACCGAGGTTCCCTTAGCAGACAACTAGTGTACGAACAGGACTCAGGGGGAGGGTCACCTCAAGGGACACTAAAACACAACCCCAATGCTCGTTCAACATCTTCAACAACCGCACAAGGTCAAACACGCCCAGCTAGCCGATCACTGCCGTCACACATTCCGCATCACATGGCTCACCATCACCACCATCATCACCATCACCAGTACCCTGACACACCCTCATCCTCCTCATCTCCTCAACAGCCCCCAGCCACGCCACTCTCATCCTCCTCGTCAGCACCGCTGCCTCCTGGTGGCTTGGAGCAGCAGTGCTGCTCAGATGGTGATAACGACTCACTGAACTCCACCACAAACTCTAACGAGACCATTAATTGCAGCTCTGGCTCCTCATCAAGGGACAGTTTGAGGGAGCCTCTGCCTCCACTAGGAAAACAAACCTACCAGAGAGAGAGTCGTCATAGCTGGGACTCCCCTGCCTTTGACAATGACGTGGTTCAGAGAAGACAGTACCGCATAGGGCTCAACCTCTTCAACAAGTGAGAATAATTTCTCATATGCATATTTAACTATTCACAAGGACATCCAGGAATCATGAAATTAGAAATCTAATGATCTGAGACAAATACTGTAAATTGATCATAATTAAAATGAATCATAATCCAAATTTAGCTAAAAATGTTTCTCTGCTCTATTTTGCCAGGCTATCACCATAAACAGAGGTCTGCCACATATCAGATCTACTTTGTCTTATCTATGACTGTAAACTTCTTAATTATCATGTTGTTTTCCTGGACTGCAGGAAGCCAGAGAAGGGTATCCAGTATCTGATTGAGAGAGGCTTTGTGTCAGACACACCAGTGGGCATCGCTCGCTTTATCCTGGAAAGAAAAGGACTGAGCCGACAGATGATTGGGGAGTTTCTTGGCAACAGACAGAAACAGTTTAACAAAGACGTATTAGAGTGAGTACACACATTAAAGCCATTATAGAACAGCTAGGCTTATGTGTCTGAGAGTGTTGACAAAAGGTTATGATAAAAGGTTACATTGACGAACAAAATTTGCAATGCAGTATTCTGCACAATACTATAAAACATAAAAGAGTGAGCAGATTCTGTGTGCTTGTGCACTGTGTGAAAAAACAAAGACAGTTTGTTTTTTCTTGAAGTTTAATTTGTAATATATTAACTCACAAATAAATGCAGGTTTTGAAATGAACTTGTACAGACGCCTGACACATTCTATTCTTAGTTGTGTCGTGGATGAAATGGACTTTTCTGGGATGGATCTCGATGACGCTCTGAGGAAGTTCCAGGCTCAAATTAAAGTGCAGGGAGAGGCCCAAAAAGTAGAACGACTGATTGAGGCTTTCAGGTAAAAAACCACTTAACTCTACATTTATTGCAGCAATAAACAAGAGACGGGAAATTGTATTGGTTAATAGGTTTTTTAGGTACAACGTGACACAATAATGTACACAATAATGTACTCAATAATGTACTCAATAATGTATATATCAGCTATTTTACAAGGTTTTAAACATGGACAATCAGATTTTTCACCTGTTTTATAATGTGTATTTTTCCCTCACTGTTTGCACTCAAAGGACAATTTAGTTTCAGTTTTTTAAATGTTTTATTGATATGGCAAATATTCATACAGTCCATTTGTCAAAGCACAAAAGCATCATAGTAAAAATTGTGACCCAGACTGGCATCAAATCACACACTGTCCTGTGCTGCTGTCATAACAATCCCTGTGCCCTCTAACAGAAGGACTGTATTTCATTGTTTGTTAAAGTTTCAAATGTGTACTCTGTAGTAGCCATGTTTCTCTTTTGTCTTGTAGTCAGAGGTACTGTGTTTGTAATCCAGCACTGGTGAGACAGTTCCAGAATCCAGACACCATCTTTATCCTGGCGTTTGCCATCATCCTCCTCAACACAGACATGTACAGCCCCAACATCAAAGCAGAGAGAAAAATGAAGCTGGATGATTTCATCAAGAACTTGCGAGGTGGTGTTTAAATCTATCTAGCTCAGATATCACTCTTTCACACTGTAGCTAATTTGATTGGCCAGTTGGTATTTCATAAATGTGTTTTAAGGGAGTCAAATACAAGAGCTTGAGAGGAAAACCTGTAATGTAAACCTGTCAATTATAATGAAGGAGTAGATAAACAATAGTAGATAAACATTTACATAAACAGTAAGTCTCTGGGGTATTTAGAGCCTGGGTTCAGTCTTGATCAAGTCCTTCATCTTGAACAGCAAGCCAAATATGTTTACCATTATTATACTGAAGTATATTATTGCAACGACTGCCCAGAAGCATTAGGATCCATCTGCAGTTATTTAATAGAGTAATCAAAAGACAGCAAAAATCACAAAGGCGGCAGCAGACAATCAAAAACGTAAAGCAGGCAGGGGTTAAAAGGCAGGCAGAGAACAATCCAAAACCGGTACACTAAACAACAATCAGAAATAATGCTCAGAAATGCAACCGGAGTAAACAAGACTTCGCAATGATTATGAGCATGAGTCCATCTTAAACACAGTGAGGGTAATGATGGTCAGGTGTGATAGCAGGAAGTAATCAGATGATGGTGAAGGATGATGGGAAGTGTAGTTCTGGATATGGTTCTCAGTATTCCAGTGACGGCTCCCTCTGCTGCCACGGTGGAGAGGGTGCTGGAGCCTCCACCGTAACAATAATGAACAGCTGAACTTGAGAACCAGGATGTAAATAGTACACTAAATCTCTTTATTGTGCATCAGACATGTAAATATCTTTCTTTTAGGGGTGGATAATGGTCAGGATATCCCACGGGACTTACTAGTTGGAATCTACCAGCGTATTCAGAAGTGGGAACTGAGGACCAATGATGACCATGTTTCTCAGGTCCAAGCTGTGGAGAGAGTCATAGTGGGCAAGAAACCTGTGAGTACTAATGAGGTTTTTTTTTAATTGAATGAATGAATATTTTTGTATCAGTGTGAAACTTTGAAATCTGATTTGTTACTTTGAAACTTCCTGTTGTCTGTCAGAATTTGAATAATTGTTTGTAATAAAGTTCTAAGTTTTATGTAAACATCTGTTGTCTGTGTAGGTTCTGTCCCTGCCCCATCGCAGGCTGGTTTGCTGCTGTCAGCTTTATGAAGTCCCAGACCCCAACCGTCCCCAAAGATCTGGAGTCCATCAGAGGGAGGTCTTCCTCTTCAATGATCTGATTGTGGTAACAATGTCAATCTCCTACAAAATAATTTATAACCAACATCTCTGAGTAGATGTTCTTTAAAGCTACTTCATGGTTAATTTTCTTATTATTATATCGTAAGGTTACAAAGATCTTCCAGAAGAAGAAAACCTCTGTGACATACAGTTTTAGACAATCCTTCCCACTGGTGGAGATGCAGGTTCACATGTTCCAGAACTCTTGTAAGATTTCACTAACTTGGTTAATTTTATTGTTTATCTAATTAAAAATAATCCAAGTAGGTGCATATTTAAACTACCCCAAAATAACCTGAAACAGAAATATGTCCAATAATAACTAACTACATTTTTCCCTTGTCTCTCCATTGGCCCTAGACTATCCTCACGGTATCAGACTAACATCGGCAATCCCAGGTGGTGAGCGAAAAGTGTTGATTGTGTTCACAGCCCCCAGTCAACAGGACCGCACAAGGTTTGTCAGTGATCTGAGGGAGAGCATTGCTGAAGTGCAGGAAATGGAGAAATACAGAGTTGAGTGTGAGTATAGCGCCCCCTGCTGCTCAATAAAAATCTATGCATTCTGTTCCATTACCCATGGTTTCCTTTAACATTGACTTGATCTAGTTTTATGTGTTTAAGTCTTATTATAATGACCCCATCTGAAAATTGTGCCTCGACCAGCCATGACCATAAAAAGTATCAATTTTTGGTATCATTTATTTTATTTGCTTGATTTCAGTTACAGCAGTGTTGTGCTGGATAGCCCTACCAGTGTAATTTTTTTTAGGTTGAAATACTTTCTCCTGTCTGAAATTTATGTGAAATTAAATTAACAACTAAAAGCAAACCAATAGTTGGTTGATTTTTTCTAAAAGTGTACTGGCTCTGTGGTGTTATCAAAACATTGCTCTGTTTTGTGCATTCTAATCACCCCAACATTGCATTGTGGGCATACTGTTCCTTTTTAGACAATGTGTTGATCTACAAACTTCCCCTTTAATGTTGCCTTCTCAATGGTTCCCTCTCCACCTGCAGCTGAGTTGGAGAAACAGAAAGGTGTAATGCGGCCAAGCATACTCACCAACAGCATTATGGGAGGTGGAGTGGGCGGGATCAAGAATGAAGTGGTGAATGGCACTATGGGTGGGCCTAGTCTGGATGACAATTATTCACCAGGAGAACGCCTCAAACGTACGGCTCTCAGCTCCTCACTGAGGGACCTGTCTGAATCAGGTAAGACATATATATATATATATATATATATATATACACATGCATACGTTACAAACAATTAACATGTATACAGACAAATGTAGACACATACACAAGCAGCTACACTCACAAATGTTTGAATACTGTAAGCACTACATTTTATTGCATTAGGTAATTTCGTTATTCATTTCACTCTTGAGGCGATGGCCATGGTTTGTTGTTGTAGTCATAATATAGCTGCTTAGCTATAAAATACACACCCATACTACATTAGAAGTATAGAATGTTAAATGTAGTTTAACATTTAACCAAATTTTAATTTCATTTAACAAAAATAAAAAACCTTTAATAGCGTTTACTATCAGTCTAGCGTAAGTGACATAAAACACCATTGTGCCTGACAGTCAGAAGAAAAAAACAAACTGATTTGGACCAACATAAGGGTAAATAACTGATAACACAATTTTAAAAGGTATCAACAAGGAAACGTCTTTTAAAAGTTGACTGTGTTTTATTCACACCCACTCACTCACACACTCTCTCACACATTGTGATTGCCGTGTTCTAACTGGGTAACAGGGAAACGTGGCCGCAGAAACAGCGTTGGTTCCCTTGACAGTACAATGGAAGTAAGTCTGAGTGAAGCAGAGGTCTGTATCTTTAGCTTTAGTTCCCTATCCCAAACCACCAGCATGTCTGCCTGGAACATTCACAGAACATGGAGCCATCCTGCATGTGTCCTGACCATAGACACAGAACCATGTGTGTGCATTCTGTGCCCTTCTGACCATGTGTGGTCTGTGGATTGTTAATGTACACATGCACTAAAATTATGAAACAATAATATCAGTATTGATTCTGCAGAGATATGCCTGTGATAATTTGTAATCAGATGTCATAGAATATCTTATAGAATTTATTCTGGGTTATCTAAACCTGAACATATCTCTTTGACCCAGAATAAATTCTGCATGAGATTGGTATTCTGAACTACATTTTTTTATATTCTGACTATTTTAGTGTACTAGTGTCATTATTTTATAGTTTCATGGTGTATTTTCTTGGTTTTGAATGTGGTTGTTCAGATGTTTTGAATGAATGAAATGTTATGCATGCAAGTGATTGTGTGATATCAGTTGTTTTATTTATATACTGAGTTCAACTTTATATTAGATGTCCCCCATAAATATATGTAAACATGAGATTAGAATGGCCCCTTTTGATGTTATAAATATAAAAAGAACAAACGTTTGTCTTCATAACTTTTCAACCTCTGAAATTATATCACATTGAAAGTAGATATTGAATACCATTTTACACAAATAATACTATTTTGCTGGTAAAATTATCATTTTCTGTAAGCACAGGTTTACACACACACATACAACATGAATAATATCCTATTTTGAAGATATTAATATTGCTGAATATAACTGGAAAGCATTAGTATTAGTAGGAACTTGTAATATAAAGTTGGGCTCATGTATTTATGCCCGGATGTATTGTACATGTAAATGAACATGCTAAAAGAATGTTGTTACATTACCCTAATCAACTCACCCCTGTTTTTCCTCCCCATTCAAAAAAATCACTGTTCTCTCTGTATCCTTTTGCTATATTTTTCCCTCTTTTTCTCTAATCCTCCAATCCTGTTTATTGCCCACATTCCCATGGCCATCATTCTCCCCCTGGTTCTGCTCTCTTTGAACCCCAAACTCTCCTTTTCCCCATGCTCTTCTTCTCTCTTTCCTCCTTTCCCCCACTCTCTTTGTCTTAGGGTTCCATCATTAGCAGTCCACAGCCTCACCAGCGTTACCCAGTAGCCACTGTGCTTCCAGGTTGTTATGGAGCAGAAGACTACCGGCCTCACCGCCCCATCCTGAGCCCCGGAGTGGGGGTGGGGGGTGGGCCGGGGCAGCAACAAACAACTGCGGTGACTGGCGCTGGGCCAGTCTCCAGCAGCAGCGAGAGAGGAGTGACTGGAATGGGCACTGGGAACAACAACAACACAGGATCCTTCCTGGGTTCCCTGTTTGGGGGCAAACGATCCAAAGCCCCAGGTCCTATCATCCCCCCGGGGCCACCTTACCCCGCCCCTGTGGCCCCGCCGACTACAGGAGGGCCGCCACCTCTTTCCCCATCCTCCCTGGGCCCAGCAGAGGGAGGGGGGCCCTCCAAGATCCAAGCCCTGCACGCCCAGTACTGCCACACTACCAGCAACAGCGTCAGTGGGCAGCCTCCACCCCCATACTACCACCACCATCGCTACCATACTCAGACTGTGCCAGCATCTGGTCAGGTGCATCACACGCTTCAGCGGGTTACCTTGCCTCGTCGACCGCTCCCCAACCCCTCTACGCCTTCCCAGTACGAGCCGATCTCCCAGCATACTTTGCAGGGTCGCTACGGGACCATGGGCAACATGGGATCTGCCCACCCTCCCCCCCTTTCTCCTCTCTCCCCACTCTCCCCTCACCCGCAGTTTGCACTGTTTCACACACAGCCCACACACTCAGCCAGAGGGGGCGCCGTCACCAAGCCCCCTCTCACACTGTCACACTCGCACCCACACATACACTGCCACACCCACCCTGTGCACGTCCACACGCCCCACCCAGCCACCCACCCCGTGCACCAACCTCACTTCGTCTTCGCCAGCCCTCCTCCTCCGCCTTTCCCTGCTCCCACTCAGCCGCCTCCAGTCTCCGTGTCCGCCACTGCCCACCACGGGCCGCCGGCCGGCCAGTATCTGCCCCAGTATCCTCCGTTGTCCTCCATCCCCCCTCCCCCCCCCCACTCCCCTTTACCCCCCCCTTCCTCCCCCCTTACCCCTCTTATGCCTCTCTCCCCTCTCCCCCCCCAGCACCAAGGCCCCCCTTCACAAGCAGGGGGTCAGCAAGGGCCCTCGCCGGCCCAGACTGGAGCCGGACCTGGGGGGACAGGTACGGTCGAACGTGCCAAGTCCAAACCTACCAACCGGATCAGCACGGTAGTGTGAGCCGGGGGAAGTCGCGAGGCTGGGGGTCGCTGAAGGGACCTTTAGTGGTTGGAGGAGGGACCGCTGCGAGGGTGGAGGAGGCAGGCAGCAGGGCAAAAGCTGATAACAACACTGGTGGCAAAAAGAAACGCAGCCTGCTAAGACTCTGTTACTTTCACCTGCGTTTTCCACAAGTGTAAAAAGGCAAACAAAGCTAACACGCTTGGAAGTGCGGTAAATTGTGTAATAACATCAAAAGCATACAGATAGTTTGATACACATGGAGGCTCTCAAAAAGTGCTGCGGGATATAAACTAAAAAAACAATGAGAAACACTTAGAACACTTGCCTTTAGTTTTAATGTTGTAGATGTAAATGATTTGGCAAAAAGCCAAACAAAATCTTTCCTGCTAAAATCGTGTATTCAGACAGAATAACCTATAATACTAAAGCATGTATAAGAATTACAAAGACACACACGAACAAAAAACACACTCTAATTTAAATAAAATATCCACAGTATTGTTTCAATTGCTTATAGCCATAAAGTTAATGTATATGTTTGCATAGCACATACATCATTGCAGGTATGAGCAGGCATAATGAATCGGGTGCTTGGGAGAAATCAGGTTCTTGAGCTGGGAAACTATCCAGAAAGTGTGAAGACCAGAGAGCATACAGATTAATCTGTACTTCATATGTTCTGCTGGGCATAAACATCAAAGCATAGTACAAGTCCAATGATTTATTGATAC
Organism: Botia almorhae; assembly: GCA_036877575.1. NCBI lineage: Eukaryota > Metazoa > Chordata > Actinopteri > Cypriniformes > Botiidae > Botia > Botia almorhae. The sequence goes on from JAZGTJ010004628.1 coordinate 16,590, forward strand.
ATTCCAGTAAAGTGAAATGCATTAAGCATTAGTCGATAGCAGTTACAAAGATGCAATAATCTTTTCAAGAAATTAATATCAATCTTCTATTTGCTAAGGAATTTTAAAATTTAAATTGCTCTGCTTTTTGTATACATAGTATAAAAATGTATAAGTGTTAGAAATGATAAACTTTCAAAGCAAATACTTTACACCCACTTTGATTGTTGGAATTTTTAAAGTATGCCAATACTGACGTCTGGTACCGTTAATAATTGACAGCTGTGAAAAAATAGTATTGTACAGCATGTGAATGTGCTGTTTGTAATCATCTTTGCTCATCTAGAATTATTGTCTATCAGAATTATTAGCATTGTATATAAAATGATATGAAGCACAACACAAAATAATACACCAAGAAACAATCAGCAACATTATATTGCATTATTTCTATAAACATGGTGTTTATACCTGTACCATGTTAAAACCAGGTTTCAAAAAGGAGCCTAAATTCACAAAATAGAAAAAACAATAAGCTAATTTTAATATTTCTTATGTAACAAGCTTGTTTTTAACTGTTAAACATGAAGTATTGTTTTGATTTTTCCTTAACTTTACTCTGTGCTAGTTTACAATTATCCAGCAATTTGAACTAACAGTAAATATGTGTGTAAAGAAACCCTAAAGGCTTCAATGAAATGTTAGTGAAGGTCATCCCCCACATAATAAATGGAGGCAAATGCTGACCTTAATTGACATACATATCATATTTATTTATTTATTTTAGTTATTTAATTATAACTATCTCTAATCTATAAAGTTGTTAAAGCCCAGAATGTAAAATTAAGAAGAATTCGATGCACTTTAAAATTGTTTTTCAACATCATAAAATTAATACATCTTTATAAAACAATAAACATTAAGCTTTATCCAGTTGAAATAGTTTTGCTTATGAGGCCTAGTGAAAGATTAATGAAGGAAATGTTTCACAATTTATTTTTTATTTTGCTCTTTTTATTGATATTTGTCACATATTTGATGTGCCTGTAAAATGCAGTGTAAATGTTTTAAGTTGGGTCCTTACATTATTACTGCCAATCTTTTTACTCTGTTTTGTTATATGCTGTTATATGAATGTTTGCTATGAATTTAACAACAACTATTATTCTGTTATTTTATGAACATTGCAGGTGTTATAAATTTGACAAACTATGATACGTGTAAATAGAAACATTTTCTCATGCTTTGACATTCAATGGTAGAGTGTCAAGAATGTGTTTTATTGTTAATGATGATTTTTATAGACAAACACACTTTTGTCTAAAAGTGTCCTTGAATGTGGAGATGTTGTATGAGTATAATTTAAAAAAAATTAAGCAGAAGTTGTGTACCAACAATGAGGTTTTTAATTTAGCTTTTTGTGTGCCACAGATTTTGTTCAGGAAAAAAATTGGCATTATTTGTTAAACATAATAACACACTTTAGTTTTACAAAAACCTTTTTTTAATTCCCAGTCTGAATAAAGAAAAAAGGAATTTAGATATAATTAATGTGTTATTACAAAGACAAGGCCCTAGTCTAAGTAAAGCTTAAAGTTTGTCTGTGTGGATGCATAATGCAGTATCAGTGTTATATTTTTTGGGACTGGGCTTAAAACAGATGCTCAGTATTATGCGTATTAATGTGATGCTAAAATGTGGAGTGTGAGATATGTGCCCTTTTTACACCATTGAAACTTCATGCCCCTGTTGACAAATAATTGTAATCGATTTTTCTCTATTAATTCATAACAATGCAGACAGACGAAAGGTTTGCATTTTAAATGTTGCTATATGGTAAATACCTTCTCAGCACAGACCTGTACAAAGAAATAACCCAGTGCCAATACAGGATGAGAAATAAAGATTCATGTTAATTGCATTTACTTTATTCCATGCATTTAATTTATTTAATTTACATGAAAGATTACCATAATCCTTTTTCTATTAACTGTCTGTCTGCTCTCTGTGAAATGTTTTGCATGAGTATGTCTGTTTACTAAGCTCTGTATAAACAAACTGTACATAGACTGTCATGGTCTGATTATGATTTAATATTGACAATGGAATGGGGAAAACTGTATTAAAAAGGTGTGTGTGTGTGTGTGTGTGTGTGTGTGTGTGTGTGTGCGCATGTGTGCGTGTGGGGAAAGAATGCATTAAGTGTAGACAATTATTGCATATTTATTTTAATCATACAAGAAATTTATTTTATTTGTAAACTTGAACAAGTGTGTATGTCAAAGCAGATTAAAAGGTAATTTTTAAAACGTTCATCTTATTTGTGTACAGAAATTATATGAAAATAAGTAAATTTGGAGAAATGTGAATATTTACTGCCTAATATTATGAATATTATTAATAAAAGTATATAGTGTCCTGGCAATGGAAAATAAACCTGGGGTTGTGTGTGTCTTTTTTCAGACATTTTAAATACGGTATCCATGACTTTAATTTCTATATTAATGAGTTTGTTTCATGTTTTGCCACTAGCTGTCGCTACCAATTTTGTTTTTGCATACTGCGCTGACCTCTTCTGCGCAAATTGTACCCACTGGAACTACTTCTTCAAGAAAGAGGTGAAATATCACTCCGCGTCACGTCCGCTCATCTACCTGCATCACTTGTACAACAACACCCAGTTCGACATTACACTGTGTATTTACTGATACCAACATGCGCATAAAATTAAAGGGTGGCTGCTGTTATGTGACGGATCATCGTGTGTTTTAAACGATAATAAAAGCAAACGAGTCTGGGGACTACTTTACATGTAAAGAGAAGCGTGGATGAATGTGACAGTTCTCGCCTCCAGTCAAGTGCATGCTTTCCCAACTGAGATCAATGGATCTTGAGAGAGTTGTGCTTAGGTTGTGATGAAACCAAGATGGCGTGTAGTTCAGACAGGATGAACGGGGGATAGGTGACGAGGAAAATAACACGGGGATAACGCAAATTGTGTGTGGGCTGACGAAACGGTTATTATAAAGGAAACGACGACTTTCACGGGACATTTGGAAGCCGGTAGAAAAGAAGATCTCCGCAATTGTCATCCTTACAGTCGACTGAGAGAGTGTATGTGTACGTGTGTGTGCTGGGATGGGCTGATAGAGGAGGCCACAGAGCCACTGCCACCCAGAGACTGACCCTCTACCGAACAATAGACCCTGTGATCGCCATACAAGACACCGAAAAACACCAATAGTAAAGCACACCGGTTCATAATCACTCCGAGGCGACACCGAAGAACACAGTGCTTGAAGAACTCACACAAAGTATACAAGTGTAAGATTGTAGATCTCAGATTCAGCCAGATCTGGTAGCTGATGGCTAAATGTGTGTTTATTAGTGAAACTATTTCTAAACGTTTGGTGGAGTAGATGATCAATTCAAATGCCACACCGTCGTTGACCTGCGATCTCAGACAACTACAGTATTTTTACTTGTTATATGAGTTCAATTTCATAAATGCTCTCGATTTAAGACACATTGTTGCTGTAAAAACTGTTTATTTGTTATAATGTTGAGTTTTTGAGGTTTATAGTGGTTTTGACGTTACATCAGTTGTTGGATTTGCTGTGTGAGTGTGTGAGAAACGGATGGCGAAGCTTTATTGTTTTGATTATTAGACGGACAGCTAACCAGCTAGTTTTATTTAACCACCGTCCTAGTACATCCACAGTGCACATCATTTTCGTGAATAAGTCACTTTACAACATTTTGATGGTCTGTTCACTATTGTAGTGTATGTAAAAGTTTATATTGGCTATAAGGCCAATTGAGGCATGTTAGCAGGCTAAAGCTACAGGAAGTTTGGGATTATGGCTGTATCTTAAAACATGTTGAGGTTCCTGTGCGTTATAGGCTTTGATTGTGGTTCTTCCCTCGTTAGTATGTCAGTTGTTGGATTGCTCTATCTCAGTTGCAGACTAAAGGCAAAGCCTGTCACCATTTGATAATATACTTAATTTCCCCCACTGATCGTTTATTTAAGACCAACAAATCTTTCGATATAATCTTAATTTGAATTATCTAAATCTAAAACATTTTTAACTGAATAGGCTATTGTTCATTATTATATGTACATTACTATCTCAATGCTGAGCAGTCAACACCAATAATTTATGTTATAATCTTGGGAAATAGTGATTACGAATTAGTCACGTGGTCGTTTTTGTTGCCGTTTTAGTGTTACAATGGACGATACCACAAACCCTTACAGTAGGTGTTGTGGTATCATAAAGGAGCATAAAATGTTAAACTAGCATTATTGAAGATATTTTCTGAACTATAGATGCTTGTTTTTATTTACCCAAGTCGGTGTTTATATCGTTTATATCAAAAGGTTTTTTGTTTTTTCAGACTAGGCCTAAATTAACATATTTCACACCCTCCCTATTTTCTGTGTGGTTTGAGAGAGAGAGGAAGACAAAGTCAAAAGCAGGGGATTTCTGAAGGTAACAAGAATATGATACTTTACATTACATTAACATTTACGGACGTTGCAGATGCTGTGACTTAGAAATGAGGAACATCAGAAGCAGTTTGCCAAACAGGAGCCACAATATCTGTAGTATCACTGCCGTGTTCCAAGAACAATAAGCCTTATTAGGAAAACCAGAATGAACAGAAATGAGCTAGAATTGCAAATAGATTAAGGTGAACAGAACATGCGTTGTTATTGTGTAGTGCCTTGTTGAAGTGCTTGAGGCAGATCTCTTTGTCTACTAAACTTTTTATTAGTTGGGTGAATGTCTGGCCTGGGCCTGTTCTACCATATTTGTTAGAAGTTAAATTTTTTTAAACATGCTTTTGTGTCTGCTGTGTGAATCTGACAGTGGTGTGGTGAACTTTTATTACATGTGTTAAAAATGTCCACACCAATGGATGATAATGTAATGTTTTTTATAAGAACACTGCAGTTTTATAGTCAATTCAATTTGCCCTTCAAATTGAAATGTTGATGTTGGTTGGCTGTCAGCGTTTTATTGTTCATCATATGGAAAAACAATGACACTAAAAGTAATCCCAACAATATCGTTACCCTAAATCATTATATTTGTGGTGTGGACTCCACTATTTCGTTTAGAATATTTAGACAAATTTTTAGTAGTTACTAGTAATATATTTAGTGTAAATGGGCCTTTAGTATGTTATTTCTATGTAAATTAACCAATATGTTGTTTTAACCTTGTTTGCATTCAGAGCAATGGATGGAGGGGAGGAGTTTGTTCCACCCCCAGAATGTCCAGTGTTTGAACCGACATGGGAGGAGTTTTCTGATCCACTGGGATATATCGCCAAAATCCGTCCAATAGCAGAAAAGTCAGGAATATGCAAGATTCGCCCACCCCCTGTAATCATCTGAATCTTTTCTGAATGAAATTGTATTATCTTAAAGTTTTATTTTAAACTGGTTTTGTGGTGATGAAGATGTTTAGATTTTAAAAATGGCCTTTTGTCTTGTTCTCTCCTGTAACAGGACTGGCAGCCTCCATTTGCTGTGGAGGTTGACAATTTCCACTTCACACCACGTATTCAGAGGCTAAATGAGCTGGAGGTCAGATGTGCATCCTGTTAAACTCTTCACCCACCTGTCTTACTGTGTAAAGTGGTGACCCATATGTTCACAAAGTGTAATGCATCTGTTTATTTTTAGGCTGAGACACGAGTGAAGCTAAACTATCTGGACAGAATTGCCAAGTTCTGGGAGATCCAGGGATCCTCCCTGAAGATCCCCAATATAGAGCGACGTATTCTAGATCTGTTCAGTTTGGCTAAGGTAATATTGTTTTTTTAGTGGTTTAATATAAGGTTCTCTGTAAAAAAAATGGTATCAGTGATGCCTTAAGCAGGAGGTTTTTTTTATTTGTCTTGTTAAATGTCCTGTTTTATTCCTGGACTAAGAAAACTTAAAAATCTTCTTTATGTATAAGTATTGATGCACACCTATGGAAAAGCATAAACCGCTTTAGTCCACATGAATCCAATGCTGTTTTGACCAGTAAAAAACTGAAAATCCATGTTTTGTATGTTCTGTGTGCTAGATTGTCACAGAGGAGGGGGGCTTTGAGGCAGTCAGTAAGGAGAGAAGGTGGGCACGCGTGGCACAGAAACTTGGTTATCCTCCTGGCAAAAACATTGGCTCTCTCCTGAGGTCACACTATGAGAGAATCGTATATCCATTTGAGTTGTTCCAGTCTGGAGCCAGTTTACCGGTACAATGTTTTGTATGAATTCTCCTGTTAGTTTGTGTAAGGTTTTGTTAAAATATGTACCTATTCTTTATAATATAAGAGTTGATTCCATGTACATGAGCAAAAGATTCAGAGCTTAATCAGAATTTGGTTGACTTATGATTATGTAGATGTTGCCATAATAAAATTATGCCAAATGTTCCAGTTTCTGAAAGGTCAAGCTATTGAAGAAAAACAAATTGAAGTGAAACATTGTCCAAACTTTAAATGAGACACCTTTTTGTAATTCATGTTCTTATGTTTTTTTTACAGTGAGAATTATTTGATTAAATTACTGAATTACAGTATATTAAATGGTGTCAGCTAATACCTTTATGTTTGAAAGACAATAGCTAAAGAGAATTAAACAGCCCTCTTTGTTAGTTTTAAGCTTGACATTCAGGTGTTTTTGTGTTTGTCTGTGTGTGTGTGTGTGTGTGTGTGTGTGTTCAGCCACGTAAGCCCAGGCTATATGAAAGTGAAGACGTGGATAAGGAATACAAACCCCATTCCATTCCTCTCCGCCAGTCGGTGCAGCCTTCCAAGATGAGCACATATGGTAGACGAGCCAATCGCCTTCAGTCTGAGGTGAGTGACATTTTTGGCCTTATGATAGGACTTATTTGTAATTCTGTGTCCATGTTAGCGATTTTTTTTTCTTCAGTTTTATTCTTTGTATGTTGTTACATTTGTAAAAATGAGAAAATCAAGAAGAGCCGGTGTACATTAAGTAGTGTATTTTAAATCAAAGCAGGAGTTTGTATCTATATATGTAATATCTAAATAGTTTATCCGTTTTGTTAAAATAAATGTATACTTAGTCATAATTTGCAGTATGATCTGTAAATCAACAGTTTTCTTTGGTCCTTGCCTTAATGACTGCAGACCGATGACTTTTTATCTTTACTTTAAAGAGATTTTTACCTGGCCAGAGTTTAATGGGTCCATCCAAATACGTACTTTGTTTTTCTGAGATGTGTGCAAGCGCTTTTAGACAATCAGTCTCTCAAGGCACTTCCCAGCATGCTTTGCTCCCTGTGCTATACAAAAAAGTATTTCTGTCTTTTTGTCTGTGTATCTGTCTCTGCTTTCTCATACATACACTGTTAGATCTTTCTGTCTCTTTAAGACCATTGGCTATAATCTATAACGTTTATAGCATATTAGTGCCATTCTCATCCCAAGCCATCCTGTCATTGCAGCAGTTTCCTAGTGTTTATTTTGCAGGTGTATGGTTGTTTAATTTGCCTGCCCATTAGCTTTGTCAATGGATTCATAACATAAATAATAATAAATTAAACTAATGTGTTAATTAATTATTTATTTTTAGCATTCACTGATCACTGAAAAACTCTGAACAACTACAATGTAGTTTACTATTCAAACTAATTTTTAAAGTTTAATATTTTCAGTGCATATAAACATTGTTGTATATTTACTTGTTACTACAACAGTTGTCACTAAGCAACTGTTATTTTTCATATAGACATGAATGGGAAAAGGGTGGTCACGGTACATCTTTTGTGTTTTATGAAAGAGAGAATGTCATACAGCTTTAGAACATGATAATGAGTTATTGATGACAGAATTTAAATTGTTAGGTGAACTGTCCCTTTTATACGTGTTCAATATGGCTGTCTTTACATTGCAAAGGTGGCCCAGATTTCTTTGTTCTGTCATACATGGTTGTTGTTTATTTCCCCCCATGTCTCTCTGGAATCCATTTTGTTATGGTTGTTGTCTCCCCATGCAGGGTCCAGAGGATCAAACTCACCACCCTCTTACAACTGGTTCTCAACACATCTCCTCGGTACTGCCTCGCTCTTGCTCTCTCTCTCTCGACTTCTCTGGTTTCTTTCCTCTTACCCGTATTACTTGATTATCTTCTTCTCGCTTTTGCTAACATTGTGCTCTGTCAGAACCTAGTTCAAACTCTTACTTTTGTTCACACTTCACTGGGTATCTAATTACTAGTACGAGGATCAAGCCTGTTTCTCATCTCTCCTTGTGCACCCATCCTACATTCGTGTCTTTCAGTTATCTAATACACTTCACTTTGCTTGCCTTGACACATGTCTAGCAGTGCTGGCTTGCTTGCATTTCTACTGGTGGTCGATATGATTGCCCCTTTTTGGGCTTCTCTTTGCTTACTAATATATGATGTGCTGTATTATGATGTTGTTTACTTCTGCTGTTTTCTTGATGGCTGGATTATACTGTTTAATCTGTGTTCATTTAGTTGCACATGTAGAGTTTTTGTTCTTGCTATAATGCTGCAAAAACTTTTTTCAGAATAGGTTTTCAGAATGATAGGTTTCAAGAATGGGACATAGAGAATCATTCTGCTTCCATTGTTGTTTGATGTGTTTGACAGACATTAATCTATTAATATCCCTGATTCCTTGCTTCTGCATTTGTTTAGCAGTTAGGGCTGGGCGACAGTATGCATGTTTGAGGAATGTCTCTTATGTATATTGGATAAGTTAGGTATATTTTTATAAATCTAGTAAACTTACAGTAGGAAGTAAATTTTGCAGCTTATTATGTATTGTTATGCAGGTGCATACATTTTACCTTATGTTCATTTTTTGTAAAACTGCAGAAAACATGTCTTGAGTTTTTAAACTGTTTTATACTTCTTGTATTAACATTTTGAACCTATTTGGCAACAATAGTTGGTTGGTTGCTTTAGGAAACATTTATAAAAGCTGTTTATCAAATATCTATTTTTGTTTCTGCTTCGCCCAGCCCTATTAGTAGTAGACCATTTCATGACAGATGAGTCTCACCTTGTTATTCAGCTACTATTGTACTGTGTTTAGATTAATACTTATTTCTTTTACTTGATGACAGTGACTTCTGGCTTCATGCATGTGTGCTCTTGCTTAACTGTGCCTTAGTCATTCAGCTTTGCGTCAATAAATCAGGGGGGTGTCCAACTTGTTTGCATTGTGAGCAGAGCAATAAAATCTTTGAGGAGATTGTTTAAAGAAAGCATTAAGGGTGTTAATGATACACATCAGTAGATGCTGTCCCTTCCGTTGCTTTAGTGAATTAAGGCAAAGATACTAGTTTGAACTTTAGTGTCAATCACCATCACCCTGATGGAAAAGCGACATTTAGTATCGTAAAAGTCTCATTCTGTGCTAAACCAGTTTTTACTTGAACCTGTTTTAGCCGGAGCCTACAGAGGAAGATATAGAGAAGAACCCAGAGCTGAAGAAGCTGCAGATCTATGGGGCAGGACCTAAAATGATGGGGCTCGGCCTTGTACCTCGAGACAAAACAAGGAAGAAAGGTTTGAGTCTGTGGTTTGGATGTATGTTTTGGTGGTCAGTAACTGCAGTTTTTTTAGAATGTTTCATAATGAATTTGCAGATGGTGAGCTGCAGCAGACAGTGCCGCAGACGGTAATCATTCGGGATAGCACCACGTGTGCATCTGTTAAAGAGGAACCTGGAGACACGCCAGTGACAAAACTGGATCCTGACATTCCCCCACCGCCCCCAAACCTCATTGTCAAGGAGGACGTTGATGATGACAAAAGTCGCATTGACAGCTATAACGACCCCAGTGACGAACCCTGCACTAAGATGACTATGAGGCTCAGACGCAACCTCAGCAACCCACAATTTGTAAGTTTGAAAAAGCCTTAATGTCTGAGGGTTTTGGTGTTGGGCTCTTTTGACTTGGGCCATTAAGCAACCAACTAGCAACACCCTAGTAACCATCTTAGCTACTGCGGCATCGTAACCATCTACAACATCCAGACATGTTTTGCACAGAGAGTATCACAAAATCTAAAAATGTTTTCTATATAGAAGTCTTAAAGGTATGGTAGTAAAAATAACCTATGTAATGCTAAGAGTCAGAAAGACTGTGATAAATGGTAAGGTAAACTCAATTATGGCTGGTCTTGGTGCAAAAATCTTTGATAAACATTGAAGGTGAACATCAGGAAAAAACATGCTAACTGAAGTCTCTGACAGGTGGACTCATTTGTATGTCGGATGTGTGGACGTGGGGATGAGGATGAGAAGTTGCTGCTCTGTGATGGCTGCGACGATAATTACCACACATTTTGTCTGATACCTCCACTCACTGACCCACCCAAGGGCAACTGGCGCTGTCCCAAATGTGTAGCAGAGGTGAGAGAAATCAGGGAAATTGTTGGTGTTTGTTTCATAGGATATTAAAGTTAAAAGGTTAATTACAAACATTTTAACATGATTTAAAAACATGGAAATTGCTATATGCAGTATAATGTGTGATATGTTGTACTGCATTAATACTGAAATGTTTTCTTGGTGTGGATTGGCTTGTAGTTCTCTGTACAGAGGTTAAAATTAAATGCCCATATTCTCTGTGTAGGAGTGTAAAAAGCCTGCAGAGGCGTTTGGTTTTGAGCAGGCCACGCGGGAGTACACGTTACAGAGCTTTGGCGAGATGGCCGACACTTTCAAAGCAGATTACTTTAACATGCCTGTCCACGTGAGTACACCTCCTGGCACCCCCACAGACATTTACTAATATTGCGTCTATTGAGGCTATTGAGATGCTGTGTATTAGGTCCTTTGCTCAAGTTTGTTTGTGTATGGGTTTTAGATGGTGCCCACAGAACTAGTGGAGAAGGAGTTTTGGAGGTTGGTTAGTAGTATTGAAGAGGACGTAACCGTTGAATATGGAGCGGACATTCACTCTAAAGAATTCGGGAGTGGTTTCCCCATGAACAATGGCAAGAGACATTTATCAAAGGAGGAAGAGGTTAGTTTTTTCAATTCTCCTTTAATTTTAGTCTGTAAGAAAACGTTGTCCAAACGTCTTTATCTTGTTGTCATTGTAGGAATATGCCCGCAGCGGCTGGAACCTGAACGTTATGCCAGTGTTGGAGCAGTCAGTATTGTGCCACATCAATGCAGATATTTCTGGCATGAAAGTGCCATGGCTGTATGTGGGTATGGTGTTCTCTGCTTTCTGCTGGCACATCGAGGACCATTGGAGTTACTCCATCAACTATTTACACTGGTAAGACATAGAAGGGTTTTGTTTGGTGGAATTGTGGGGGATGGTTGCCTTAGAAGCACTGGTGTAATTGAAAAGCATTTCTGCAAAAAACATCATCATCTGAAATCCTCATGCTTCTTATGGCAGAGTGTTTCTTAAATGCACAGCAGCCAAAAAAATACAGTAGCATGTTTGTTTTTAAGGATCAGAGAGGGTGGGAAATGGTCAAGAAATATTTGTTGAAAAATCTGATTAACATTTTAAGTGGATCTTTGGTGCAAAAAATATGCCGCCTTTAAATAGAATACATAGACTTTTGTTTCAAAGCAGGCAGTGTTTTTCTGAATGCAAATTTGGTTATTAATATCACATTAGTTTGTGCCATAACATTAAGGTTCACATTGTGTTTTTGTTTCAGGGGTGAGCCCAAAACATGGTACGGTGTACCGTGTTCAGCTGCAGAGAAATTAGAGGAGGTGATGAAGAAACTCACACCTGAACTCTTTGAGTTTCAGCCAGACCTGCTGCACCAGCTGGTCACCATCATGAACCCAAATATACTGATGACTCACGGAGTGCCGGTGTGTAACGCACAGTAATCTTCACATTATTAAATGTTAGATCATTGCTTCTTTCTTAAAAATAAAAAATGCCACTTATTTAAAGACTGTTTAAAGACTTATTCAGTATGCCATGAGAGTATTACAGTATGTACCGTAGGTTGTGTATTGCATTTTTTCAGTTTAAAAATGCAATTTTTTGCATTTATTTAAATTGTGATTTTAGAACTGACTCATCTTGGCTGTGTTTGACTTTTTGTTCTGTTCTCTGAAGGTACAGCCATTGTTAATGCAAATTAAAAAATGATTTGTTTGTTTGTTCCTTAAAGCACTTTTAACAATAATTGGAGAAACTGGAAAAAAGTTCATTTGTTTTTAAAGTTTAGATTGTGTATACATCTCTTTTGGCTTTAATTAATCTTTAAATGACAGGTGGTACGGACCAATCAGTGTGCTGGGGAGTTTGTCATCACTTTTCCACGAGCCTATCACAGCGGTTTTAATCAGGGATATAACTTTGCTGAAGCTGTCAACTTCTGCACTGCAGACTGGGTAAACACAGCAAATTTCTTAAAGTGTAATCAGTTTGGGGCAGCATACACATTTACTTAAGATGATGGTCTCTCTTTTTCTTTCTCTGCATCAGCTGCCCCTGGGGCGGTCTTGCATCGAGCATTACCGACGACTGAGGCGTTACTGTGTGTTCTCTCACGAGGAGCTTACCTGCAAGATGGCAGCCTGCCCAGAGAAGCTGGATCTGAACCTGGCAGCCGCCACACACAGGGAAATGTTCATTATCGTACAGGAGGAGAGGAAACTGCGCAAAAGCCTGCTGGAAAGAGTGAGAGAGGAAAATGAGTTTGCGGGAAGTGGGTGGGGGGAGTGGCAGCTGATGGGACTTGGCAGTGATTGGCTGAAAAGATTTATATAGTAGGATGAGTAGGACTTGTCTACAGGAGACTATAATAAATTTTAAAAATGTCTAAGGCAGACTATAATACAGGTCAAGTAAAATGGTGAAGGAAACAGAAAAAGAACTATTTTTAAAAATTAACAATCCTGCGAGTGACTGACTTTTAATGCCCCTTAATGAATGAGATGTTAGTGTAGCTAAGTTCAAGGAACTTCTGGAAATTTCCATTTCAATAAAACAAACTGTAGTTTAAATAAAATATTGGCGTTCGTAGGTTCATTTTAACAGGTCTTTCCCCAGTAAACAGGTCAAATTAAGGACAAGATGCTGTTTATAAGAAAATGCTTGCCTAGTTTGTCTAGTTGCATTTTGTTTTATTAGACTGGAAAAACAATGTTTATTAGTTGTTTAGTTTTAGTTTTGGTGCTAATCATATTTAATTAGCAATAAACTACCTGCAATGTAAAACCTTTTAAATAAAATATAAACATTAAAATTAAACATTATCGATTTGTTTGGAAGATGCCTTAAAATCCTGTTGCAGCAATTCACCAAGTTTTTTCACTAAGAAAGATCTCAAATGTCATGTTGCAACTTTATCAGCTCTGAACATGCAAATTTATAACATAGTCGTTTTGAATGCTGATTGACTTTATGTTGGCCTGTAATGTCATCTCAGGGTATAAAGGAAGCTGAAAGGGAGGCCTTTGAGTTACTGCCTGATGATGAGAGGCAGTGTGACAAGTGTAAGACCACCTGCTTCTTGTCGGCCCTGGCCTGCTCGAACTGCACAGAGTGCCTCGTCTGCCTGTACCATGCCCAGGACCTCTGCTCCTGCTCCACTGATAAACTCTACCTCAGGTAAACTAGTAGTGTGACTTA
>JAZGTJ010004629.1:4872-30198 GCA_036877575.1 Botia almorhae
AAGGGGTACTATAACTTTAAACACCCACCACACTTTAAAATCCTAATCAGTGTGCATACTTGTCTTTTTGTGTTTTTGTAGAATGAGTCAGTGTGTGTGTGTTTTGTGTGTGAGTCATCTGGATGTGTGTGTGTTTGTGTGTGCTTGGAAGGTCTGTGAGAGCGGATGCAGAAATCAAATCAAGCGAAAAGTAACACTTGGCTTCATGGGGGGATTTCAGCTTTAACCTGTTACAGCCAATGATGAACACACTGTTTTTACATGTGCGTTTATGAATGTTTGCACAAAGCCTTCTGGGCTTCATAAAGGATCTCAGCCAGTGCCTGAGGTGACCTGTGTTTCTACCCATGTGTGTCTGTGTGAATCAGACATGAGGCCAGAGGCAGTATGAGGAGACAGACCACTAGATAAATAAAAGGATGGGATAACATAATATGGCTGCTACACAACTAGAAGTCCCATCTTTTAGAAAAAGCAGCCAATCATCTGTTTGATACAAGCTGTTACCTATTTGTTTAGTCATAGTATTTAAAGAAGCAAAATAATGATACTATTGATGCCAAAGTTAATAGTTTGAGTTTTAGCTAATCTAGAAATGAAAAAAATAATTGTGGAGATTTTGGTCTTAATATTGTGGTCTCTCTATTCCAGTACTTAGAAGCTATACTTGAATACCTATTACTGACAAAGAAAACAGCTGCCTAAGAGGGTTATTACAATTGTCAGCTAGGGAATTGGCTTGCCCTAGGCCTTATCCCAAAAGGTGCACCTGAAGTCTCTCTGAGATTTTACGATGGCCATTGTGAGCGCCTTTGTTGACCGCGAGGCTCTGGGGTGTCCCATTTGTCATTTTAGGTTGCCACAAGCACCCCTTTGCAGAGCTCACAGAAATGTGGACTATTGTCTAGCAGACTACGGGACAATACAGCCCCAAAATCTGGACGCAGATGGGGACTGTAGGGCTCAGGGCAACAGTTGGGACAGGGCCAAGATGGCTGTCGATTCAACAGACCTGCCTTAAGGGTGTTTCATCGGTGGTGCTGTTGTATGCAGAGGGTTTTTCCTAACAATAATTTGAATAGCTCCCTTTCTTCAGTATCAACGCGTAGGTTAATATCCTTATCACAACAGCCAAAAAGCGAGAATCAGAAGAAGAGAAATGATAAGTGAGAAAGCCAACTAAATTACCAGCTGAGTACCTTTGAAGATGGGTTCATTCAGAAGGTTAAAAAGCAACTAAAACAAACTGGAGAGAAATATTCTTCTTCCACAACACTGCCAGAACTCCCATCATTCTTAACAGCTTGAAAACATAAGCCGGGCATTTCCACTTTCTGGAGAGAATTTCTTCTCTCCTTCTCTCTTCTGTTTTTGGCCGGTGGGAGCTTGTAGGTTTATGTATTTCCAGCTTGTATGATTTGAAGGTTCTGGGACAGAAGTAACGCGAGCCAGACCGGCACAACTGTATCTAATATAAAGTCAAGGGTTCTGTATGAAAGAAAAGGGAGGGGGGCGCTGTAAATTGGGATCAAAGGAAGGAAAAGTTTCGTGTTAGCTGCTGTCAAGATCTTTTGTTTATCCCACAAATGCCATCATCAAAAAAGCAGCTTTACCCTCCTGCCGTTAATCTTTTTTGTTACTATTTGAATCGGCAAGATGAAAGGAGTGTGGAATTAAAAAAGAAGAAAGAGAGAAACGGACAGCAGACACTAAAAGAGGGAATGAATCAGGCTTGGAATAGAAGTGACCCATTTTTCTATAGAAAGGGATTACCTGCCTAAACGCCACCCCTGCCACCCCCCCCCCCTCTCTCTTTCTCTCTCTCTCTTTCTTTATACTGTTCTGAGACCGTTGAGTATTTGTTCTGGGCTAAATTGTACAGAACTAAAACTGATCACTTAACCTAAGACCAAAAGTAAAATATTTCTCTGTCTCTCCTTCATTCTTCTCTCTTTGTATCTCAAATTTTCAATTTCAATTTAAAGAACTTTATTGGCATAATTGTGCTTACGTACAATATGATCAAAGCATTATACAAAAAAAACCTAAAACAAATCTATAATTATAAATAAATTATTCATAAAATTATGTATATTATACATAAAATACACTATAAATAACGCTTTCTCTCTCTCACACACACACACACACACACGTTTATTAATCTACTTATCCATCTAAACGGGGATATTCCATAAACTTCTGTTGTTTTTGTGCACAGCTATTTATAAACACTATGACCTAACCCTAACCAAAGTACAGTATGTTAGTGTAAAACTAGGTTTTGAGATGGGCTCCACTGTGCTGGAATGTGAAGGCATTCTAATAAAGCAAGAAAGGTTTTTGTTTGCTTTAACAGCTGAAATGTAGGACCTCTATTGTAAGATATGTTCAAAATGTGAAACCATAGAAGACACATTGTACAACTCGTGTCATACATTCATAAAATTTCATTAGTGTTACCAGAAAGTCTTAACAACATTTAAAGCATCTAACCACAGTTCTTCACAGTTAGCCAGCTAGCCCATTAGCCAGCTCCATCCTGATTGGTTGAGCTGGCTAATGGGCTACTTCAGCAAGCACTTGCCAGTTTTGTGTGCAATATGCTTCAGATGGACTGTACACACTCTGTGGGCGTGACTTCTGAAGATGACTCTAGTGTGTGTATATGGTAAGCAATTATCTCCACCAGCAGAGTGGTTTAACTGTGGGAGAAAGGCATTTAGGCCACATGCTAATAATCTGAGATCTGCTAAAAGACAGACTCAACAGCTTGAGCTCATCAGACACTCTCTCCCAGAAAAGCTGGAAAGAAACACAGAAAGAAAGGGTGTGAAAGACAGAGGGCGTGAAGGTGAGAGAGAGAGAGAGAGAGAGAGAGAGAAAAGACAGGAAGGAGTGCAAGAGTGTTTTCACCCAGCAGAACACCCAGACACTGACAGTAAGGGCTGGTAAAATTGGAAACAGAGGAGCTATCGACGTGAGAAAAAGCGAAACATATCAAGGTAGGTGGGGGGGGGGTTGGATTTTACAGAGGTTGACAGAAGCTCCTTGTGGAATAGGACGGTTTGTGGCTGGACACGGTGTGAAATTGAAACTTTTGGCCGCTCACTGCCGGTACATAATCGCCGGAACAATGACGGTATGGAGGAGAGCGGTCCGAAGAAAAATAGCCTGAGACTTCATTTCCAGACGGTCAGAATGAAAGCTCTGCTCACAGAGGAACGGTCAGAAATCTTACGCAGCGGTCTGGCGGCATCAAAGCTGTGTTTGCCGTAACTCAGGAGCACAGGAGTGACGTGCAAACTTTTGTCTATTTTCCTTCTGTTCTCTGACTGAAAGTACAGAGGCATCATTAAAATGTTTCAGTTCAAATGGTTGTCACTCTTTGCTTTGAGAAACACTCAACGTCGTGTCACAGCATGGCTCCCATGCGTCATTCCAGAGCGCCCCCGTGTCAAACGTGCCATGCCAAACATGCAGAAATGACAGACCTTCAGGCCCATCTTTCCCAGAGAGAGAGGAAATGCAAAAGGATGAAAGAGTGTTCGTGTGTGGGAAGAAAAGGAGAAAAGAATGAAGAGAGATGAGAGTACAGGAGGGAGAAAATGAAATAGAGCGAGAGTCTGTTAAACATCGCTGATCACCCAATATAAACGACATCATTCCTCTCAGCAAATCGCACCCAAATGCTTTCAGCTGGAAGTGTTTACCTTCTCCCCTGTGTATGTCTCTCCTTTTCTCTGCTGGGTGATTTATGTTGCCTCGCAGTGATTGGCTGGAAGTTTAAGCTGACATGGTCAACAGGATGCCACCCAGCTCCAAATTGGAGAAATTCGTTCTCTAAACTTTGCCATTAGCTGGGCTAATTACAAACAGCCTTCAGCCAGTCAGACCACCACAGACACGCTTAAACACACACACACCTGGTCGGAAAACACATCTGACTGTTACAAACTCAATAAAACATGTCTAATCTAGCCCCAGGCTGTCAAAAAAACTTCAATCACACAAAACACAGAGAGGACAGGCAGCTTGGCAAAAACCTTGGTTGCCATTGGTTACTATTTATGTTGATGGCTGAAATGTGCTGTAAGTTAGTTTTTCAATTGACTTGTTCCAAACCCATGAGTTTCTTTTCTTCCATGGAACACAGAAGTAGAAATCGATCCACATGTTAGGCTGATATATTTTCTATAAAATGAATGTGTATATGGACCAGAGACAGCCAGTGTCATCTTTTACATTCACTGTATGGAAAACAATGGGCTGGAAAAAATCTCCTTGTGTCTTGCACACAAGAAATAAGTCACTTTTGACACTTTTGATATTCACAGGTGATAATCTTGTGTGCAGGTTCAAACAGCAGTGCAGTTTAACCATGTGGCATACAGTTTACAACAATAAATACAATAAACACGACAGAAAACTCTACACACCATAATACAATACAGACAGGGCTACAATATACTCAGAATTTACTCTTAAAATGTAGTTAATTAAGTTTACTACCAGGAGTAATCTGTTACAAATTAAACAAATCTATCTCTTTGAGTATGTGTATAACATGTCTGTGCAGGCAGCAGGTTGTCGGATGAGTATGTGAATGTGTGAATATAGGACAGCGGCGTTAAGTGCTAGCTGAAATCTGAGCCTGTGGGACAGGCCGCTAATAAATTGGCCCTGCTCCTCTTAATCTATGTCGGGTGTTCCAAGTGGGGCGCAGTTGTTTCCAGATGGCGACGGACTGAGTTGTATGTGTGTTAATGGCGGTCAATGGGTTTTAGCGAGGTTAGGGGGTGAGTCTCTGACGGCAGCTGCTCAAGAAACAAAGGAATGGTCTGACACTGACGGCAATTCAGATGAAGACTAATCCATCCACACACACACAGGCATATGTGGTTTATGAGGACTCTTGATAGATGTAATGGTTATTACACTGTACAAACCGTACACCCCATAAACCATGTTTACATTGTTATACACGTCATTATACACGTCATTATACACATTTGTGTCCTCTACTATTAAACTACATATTTAACCTCCCCCCCACACACACGCAGTACAGCAATGTAGAAAGTTCACTTCCTCAGTCCACAGCTACACTACTTTCAGAAGCTTATTACTGTGTTTTATCTTTATATTGCATATGAAGTTTATGATTGTAGATGCATCTATCTTGAACTGTGAACAATTTGTATTTGAATTCTAATTTACGATGATGTATAGTAGTATTTTAATTTGAAGTATATGCAATTGGTATTTATTGGATATGAAATTAAAAATAGTAAATTACAATTGTTACTATTATTGTAATTACTATATTATATAATGTAAATATTATACACAAATACTGTACATAGACTAATGGGTCCAAATCACAATAAGGCCTGTAAAAAGTTTATACACTTTTCTTTTCATCTTCAGTGAAAAGGGAAAGATTTAGAGTCAATCCACTTTCAGTGGACAGTTAAATACATCGTACAGTTAAACACACACACAAACATAAACGAGAAACAGAACTTTTGCCCTGGGAGCAACACTGAGCTTTTGGAAGCACATGTCCCTCCCTCCTCTCATTTAGTGGTGGCATAACCCAGTCATCTCTGACACATCAGCCAATCTGTTAAATGAGAAATCCATCATCTGAGAGAGAAAGAGAGAGAGAGAGAGAGAGAGGTTCATCTGGTGAATCTTTAAAGATGAGTTCCAGTAATGCTCCATATGGCACAGAGCGGCAACAGCAGGCAACCAGAGAGAGAGAAAGAGAGAGAGAAAGAGAGTAATGGCTATAAAGACAGAAACATGGGTAAAAGAAAGGAAATCACACTGTAATCTTCTAGATAAAGTTATATAAACTAAGCTTAAACACTTTCAAGTAGACCTATCTGGACCCAATCACACGGCACGTTCTTGTGTTCAAAAAAAGCAAATGCTAGACAACAGAATAGAACAAAAAACAGATCTTTCCTTCTCTTTTTAAAACAGAAAAAAATCTTAATTAAAATCTGCAGTATGTCAGTTTCTTCCGATGTCAAATCTCTTAACCCCGCTTAATATGCACAGACAACTACAGTAAGCTCCAAAAGTATAAAAAACACTTTCTGAACACAGCAACATTGGTACCACCAGCCATCTGAGTTTGAGGTAAGACTCTCTGTTTATCTGACCAATAGCAGATGGGGGAGTCTTCAGGCAGCCTGTTTAAAAACAACCATTACTTTGGCAAATCTGTTTTGTGCAGGTGCAGAATTTACGCAGATGACAGTGTCTTCAAAGACATCCACCTAATGCATGTTTATATTTAAAAACAGACACAGACACATGCAAGAGCACCCTGTGTGAACAGCCCACTTATCCAGGTCACCTCACTCTCCCTCGGCTGTCATTTGGAAACACACACTCTCCTTCTCCTTCTCCTTCCTTCCATCCCTCTATAGTCGTCTGACCCGATAACCTGCCTCTTATCAGAACAGAGCAATGAGGTCATAATTACACAAAGAGAGTATTAATCCCACCCAAGAGAGCATAAGGATTAATGCCTCGATTAACAAGCTCCGGTTATCGGCGAGAGAGAGAGAATAAGAGAGAGAGAGAGAGGAAGAAAGAACTGCAGGAGAGTAGGGCTGAGCGGCACAGTGACAGCTCCCACTATAAGAGGGAGGTCGTGTAATTTAATAAGCCACTCAGGAAACAATAGGGAGGATGATCAGCACGCCAGGAGCTGCTTCGTCTGAGCTCAGAGTGAGAGCCAGGAGAACCATCCAGCTGTTTCAACCATCACGCACACTAGCACAGCTAATTAAATCATAAAGGACTGCTTAAGTGTGCGTGCGCTGAAGGTGTAACGGCGCTTCATCGTATATATATTTGGCCTGTCAGTAGATAGCATCTTACCATATGAAATGCGAGGTTAGAAGTGACATTAACAACAGACTACTAAAAAAAGGCAATTAAAAAAATGTGTACGAGGCAACTAAATAACGAACAGATTCCAAATGAAGAGCAGGGATCAGAAATAGATTTGAGTTATGAATAATTGCCTTCAAATTAGACTCACAGCGAGAGACGTGGATCTATCCTCATATTTAGGTATGTTCTTTCCTCTCGGGAAAGAAGAATCGTCTTGTTTTCATTTGGTTACATTTTTTTAGCACAGAGCACGATTATTAACTCCAAAATTTAACATACTTTCAAAGAGATTATAAGCTCTATGATTCACTGCTAAACTTACAACTACTGATGCCACGAAAAGCAACTATATAATTTAAATAAGTTATGGAATAGTTAGTTAATACTAATTTATACATGAGGACACAGCAGATCATATTCGCACATTAAATGTACAAAAGGTACAGTACAAACTCGCAGTTCTAAGTAAACAAACATTCGTTTGTTTCACCATTAATTCTGGTGCAGTTACTGAAGCTTTTATATCCTAAAACTAAAACTATAGTCCAGCGCTGACAAGGTTTTCAGAGAGCATCAGCAGAACTGAGAACAAACAAGTCTATTTAACAAACAGTCCATTCAACAGAAATAAGAACATATGCAAATAATACCACAAAAACGGCTTGAACACAATTATGTAGTACAGTATAAGTACTGTAAGTGACAACTGCGTGGCAGTTATATTAATAATGGAGCTCTCCTTTGCATACAATCCTGCCCCCATCTTCTGTTTAAGGGACTCTTGTGCCCTCTTCACACTGTACAGTCAGCCCAGAAGCTGCATGTATATCAGGAAAGGTGCATTTACACACTGTTTAATGCTGCACTGGGGCGGTATAAATGCATTTATACAGAAACTGCAATTACGAAAAACTGTGTGTTTTTTTTATATTTTCCCCCCTTCTGTGTAGTAAAGCAATGTAACTCAAACAGTAGTTTCACATTTCAAAACACACTGCACTTTAAAATCACCCGCAAGACATTTCACTGACATATCCCGAGTTGAAAGAGGAAATCAGATCTGGTCCCACTTTATCCATCATATTTTTCCATTTACTGTATCCATTGTTTATTTCCTAGAACAATGTACACTATGAACTGTGCACAATAAGACCAATAATTTGAATTATTAGAGGTAAATACATAAATGATTTGATTTGAGTTACACATTTTGATGTGACATGTTGATGATAAACAGCATTGTTCTTCAAATGAAGTGCAAAATGAGTTTTAACCATAAATAAAATGAAAGTCAATTTATGGCAATCCAGTTTAAAATCTATGTTTAATAAAAATATTCAAATAAAATACGATTATTTAATTTATTTTATAATTTCACATAAATGTAAATTGTATAATTCATATTGATGTATATAACTGCTGTGTACATATGCTTTAATGCTACATAGCATCAATGCTATTATATTTATAATTATATAATATAATATATTTATATTATATAATAATTATATTATATAATAAATCTGGGAGTCACTTGTGCTTTACTGTTTTCTGAAACTATTCTGAGCTTGAGCTCATTCACCGCAAGATCTCTCTGTAGTACCAGCACCAGAAACATCCCTGTTCCCCCTCAGATGCATCCATTTATCCCCCTTCATCTTCTCTGATTAAAGGACCTCTTTTACCTCTGCCGGACCCACTGTTTCCTCTAATGCTAGATATTTTCTCAAAACAAATGGACCTATTAGGCTATTAGTTTTGGCTGCTGCTCGTTGATTTTCCTCTGATTGAGCTGACAGGAAACAAGGCACACTCAGATTGTCATGACAACGACAAAGTTAAATGTAACTCTGATGTGACATTTCATGTTCACAGAAGCAAAGCAAGCAGAGCTGCCCTTTGATACTAGAGACTGAAGTGGTTCAGAGTTGCCGTGTTTTAGCGTGTCTTTTATAAGCATTACATTTTGTCACAGGATTTAAAGGCTGTGCAGAGCCTGTTTGGAGCCTTAACTGAGCTGTGTGAGGACATCTTAGTCGAGGTGCTTTTTGACCGTGCAATCATCTGATAATCACGGGCAGTGATTAATTGACTGGATCTTAGTGCTTTAACTCTCATTTCATCAACCTGTTGGAGAAGTGAGCTGACACAACATGTCCCCTTACAAAGCAGCCATTGATGAACTACTACATCCAAGTCTTCTGCTCTCATTGTACAAGGTAGGAACTTTCATCCAGACAGATGCTGGACAATGGCATGATTGTTGGGTTCTGTTGGGTCTGTGCCGCATGCTACAGACTACACAAAACTGCATTACCCACAATCACAATCGCAAGGTACAATTCCCACAATCCTCTACTCACGGTACACAAGATAGGTGACTCTGAGGCTCTTAGGGCAGAGGGGACAAAACTTTGGCAGATTCAATGAGAGCATTGGCATGGCATGAAAAGGTACGGTGCGGAAATACTTGCAGGAATCAAATTCCTGACCTGCAAGAAGGTGGGACAGTCTGTGGCCTCAGAGATATAGATCATCAGCAGAACTCTGTAATACCGTGACAAGCGTCTCAGCTTCTCCTTTCTCTCACTTTATTCATTCTCGCTCTCTATCTCTCTCATCTCTCTTTATGGACACATCTAGTGGATTTTAGGGGGAAGGGTTATTTCAATTACACAGACAGAAGGCGAGTTCAGAACCTTACGGACAGCATAATAACTGCAGAACAAAAGCAGAACAAAGGCTTCACTGCCCAGAATAACATACAGATTAGAGCCAATTATCAGATACAGTTGCCCGATGTCTCTGAAATCTTCGCTTCGTCTTTTTCCTCAGAAATGACGCGCTCACCTCTGAACTGGAAGGCCTGCCATTGGTCTTTACCTGTCTTCTATTCTTGACAGAGGATTATGCAGAACAAAGTGCATTGTGTAGTTTCAGAGAAGCGTGAAAGTGAAGAAGGTTCACGGGCACTTAAGTTAGTGTGTGAGGAAAGGGATTAAAACTTTTGCTTTTGGAGTTCGTCAACGGTAACGTCTAGGAGCTGGAAGAGACTAAGTGGAGACTGGGTGTCTGCGCACGCTGGATACTTTTGCTGGTATCGGGTCACAGATATTTTGAAAATATACAATTTCATGACGCCTACATTCTCTATGCACAGGAAATAGATTAGGATCTTAGTCCCTCGGGTCTGAGGTGTGTGTGTTGTGGGATTAATCAGCAAGCATTTGCCTGGTGTGATATTACCTCACTTAAGCTACGGGCTGATAAAGTCATTGACAGGTAAGGTCAAAAACAGAAAGGGCTGGAAGACACACACACACACACACTTTTTACATTTACTTAGCTATTGTAGACTGACTTTACACGTTTTGCCTTTTTATTTTTTCAAAACATAACATTTATTTATATAGCAATCCCATAAAAGTTTTTAGTCATATTTAGCTTACCTCCAGGGACAAATAATTGATAATTATTGTATTGGTAGTTAAGTAATAGCAGTAGTAAGCACACACACACACACACACACACACACTCTGTATATTTAAATCTGAGTACAGTAGACTTTATTTAGTGCAGTGTTTCCCAAGTTTATTTGTCATATGTACTGTCACAGTTCATCACTAAAGCTACAGCGCATCTTCATCAACACCAATCAATACTGCTATCTACGAAACTAAAAACATCAGACTCAGACTGAAGAAACACACACTCTGCTACAAGTGCCATCTTTACCAATATGCAAATGTGCACTGTTGCTTTATTGAAAAATCTTGAGATTAATCACAATAAACTGTTGACGGCGCTAATATAAATCATGATTTGTTTAGAAGTTTTTCCATGTACACAAAACTCTGGCTAAGAATCATTATTTATACTATTTGTATTAATACATGTTTCCATCATGGGACTGAAATGTCAGGAAAGTGACACACACACAGAAAGTATCAGGTGGTCTATTATCTCTTTAATCACTCATCCTGTACCCTCCACCTCTAGCGACTAAATGGCGAATTCTTCTTTCAATAAAAACAAAGTCACACTTCAAATAGCGTTTTAACGGCGATTCATCACAAGGAAGTAATTGTATTATGACATATCTGTTTAGATTTTGGGTCTGTCCATCATCTGAGTCACGTATCGGACATCAAGACAGATTCACTCGCAGGTCAAAGGACTGTCAGAGCACTTCATTACGGGCGACAAGACACAGTGATGTGATTCTCTATGATTCGCCCCTCCTCGCCCTCCCGTGCTCCAGGCCTTGGAGTCCAACCTATAAAAGCACGCTCGAGTCTGGGAATTTGCAGCTGCAGTGTTGATTTCCCTGTGCAATTCACCGCTCTTTTGTTAATATTGAAAACGACCCAACTGTTAGAACAACCCACATCGGCCCCGGCGACTCATCGCGTTGCTGTAAAACAAACTACGGTACCCTCTGCAATGAAAACAGGAACCAAAATGAAATCCGCTACGGTTCTTACATTTTAGCGAAAGTCTCACAAGGAGTTATCAAAGCCCTTTTCCCCCCACGACTGACCTAACACTCACCTCCTCATTTGGCTCGGACACATCATTAAGAATATGCATGAGAACGATGTTTTTCTTCTCCGGTTCTGTACTACAACAGTGTTGCAGTTAGCTCACGAACCCTCAGGGCTTTCTGCGGGGTTTGTTAACAGAATGAAGCATGAGAAAGAGCCCTGGATAAGCACCCGGGGCAAACACATGTGGTTTGGCTACATTTTTACCCAAGACCATTTATCCTAAGAAAACTTTATTAAAAGCATACAAGGAAAGTAAGAGCTGAAAACGAGGCAGCAAAGGAGACAAAAAGTCAGTGTGGGGGACATAAAGAAAAAAGTGTTTTATAAGGCCTCTTATTGCCAAAGGAATACAATTTAAACATAAAGGAAACATAGAAAAGAACATACAAAGACAAAACCAACTACTTAAACATCAAATGCTTTCAATTTAAACCTACATGTGATATTGGGGTACCGAACTTCTGAACCTTTGACAGAAAGCTAAGTTGTATGCATTTGAAGATTTGATGTTTTGACAAATGTATGTAAATACGTAATTCAAACCATACAAAACCTGACAGGCTTGATCTTTTTTCTGCTTTGACAGCATCGGATACTTGCTTTTGGCTTAAATTGAATAAAGAGCGGAAAAGTTCTGTTATAATGTTTTGAAGGCGCAGCTGGTCGTTTCAGGATGTTTACAGCTCAGGATTTATTTACTCATGGAGCAGGTGAACACACTCACGAGGAGACGCTCTGTTATGCGTATTTGGCTTTTAAGCTAAAGATACATGTCACTGGTGTGCGTTACACACGTCTTACAGAACTCACTGGAACAGCCTGTTACAGACAGCAAACCTGCCAAGACACTTAGCTGCACCTAAGAAAACAATCCATCTATTTTAAACACACACACACACACACACACACACACAGTAGTGACAAGCAGCATCCTCCCTGTTCACATTATTTGGTATCATATGGTGTGAACAGTTTTCTGCTGTGGGCAGAACTGTGGGACATAACTGTTCAGATTTCCTTTTACACAATAAAGCCAATAAATATATCAATAAAATGAAGTATAAAAAAATATATAAAAGCCAAACTTTTAGAACAAAAACATCACAGACGTTACCACGCCCCTGATTGAAAACATATCTAAACAAACCGCCCAAACACTCCAACTTCATCAATTTGGGTTCCGTAGAGCCCTGAGCCTGCGAGGAAAAGTTTAAACGTCAACAAACCTGAGCACTCACTTTCCTGACATTCCTGACAGGAATAATCCTGCTTCTACAAACAAACACTCCAAAGGCCCCGGGCATCTACATACATCAACATCTACCGAGTGACAGCGCAACCTCAGAGATGTGCGGCCGGCGCTACGACGGCCGTTATTAATTTGCGGGCCGAAAAGGATGATGGGGCGGCAGCAGGCTAGCGCTAAAACGGCTCCCTCGGGTTGTGCCCTCTTTCACGACGCCCTGTCCCAGGGCCTTACATAATCCTGACAGACAAATAAACACCACAACAAACAAGCGGTGCATGTGGCCTAAGATTCTACAGCTGCAAAAACAAAAGGCAGGAGTGCGGGAGGAAAGAGACGACATGCAAACGCTTGTTAACTCTAATGGAAAACAACTGAACGCTTATTGTTGTGTTGTTGTGTCCCCCCAACTACATCAAAAGAGAGATGGGTAACAAGCTCAGGTCGTCCTTTTTACCTACACCCTCTCTACTGTTCACTCCCTGAGTGTTAGCCCCCCCAGCTGAGGAATGTAGGTCATGATACTGAGCTATTTCAATACAGGCAGATCACAACGCAGCAGGAGCACACATACACACACACACACACACACACACACAAAGAAACTCCTCTCATGAGGGAGAGGCACATTTTTACAGAATAAGAGAGCCTGCGAGTGTGAAAATTTGGAATGGATAAAAATATCTGCAGGAGTGCTCCACAGTTGTGCGCAATGTTGCAGTTTCCTTTCTTTCATGAGCTTGAACGGGTTATTTTCGTTCTCGCTCGTACGTAGATCCACATCTTCAGGTTTATGTCTGCTCAATAAAGCCTGGTGCTCTGTGTCAGATCGTACGATAAGGCCACAGTGGCATCTTGGGGAAAAGTCATATGAGACTGTGCGACATTAGCAGTCTTTAATGTCAGACGGTATGATATACATCTTTAGTAACGATTGACGCTGTTGACAGGTCGATCAATCTTTACAGGTTCTGACACCCTCATTGACACGTGAAATTGAAATGGTACCTGAGTAACCCAGGCGAGCCCTTTTTCTAATCTTAGCAATGTTTTGCTCTGGAAAAAGTAAACGGGGGAATCTGTGGATTCTGCTCCTTCTAAGTCAACATCATTTTATAGCATGACTGTAACATGAAGTGAATGCTAAATAATGTATATAAATACATAATGTTGCAGTGTATAGACAAGCTAGCATATACATTTTTAACTGTCTCTCTGTCTCACTCAGACAAATCGCACACATCGTTGATTGCTGCGCTCCTATTGGTTCCCCGTTAGACGGACGTCGTAGGAACAGTCGCACACTGCAGGGCCACAACCCAAAAATTTCTGACATCTTATTGAAAGCTTCACATAAGAGGCTAAGATTACTCTCAATGAAACAGCCGTCGATGAGCATATCACACAAAGCTATCAAAGACAGCTGAATTTGACAACGAAGAAGAACTTTTACGATGTGCACCAAGCTTAACAAACAGGGAGAAGTCGAACGGTTTTATAAGAGCGGGTGTTCCTGCTGGGCTGGGAGCCATGGGCCAAAGAGATGGAAATCTCTCAGGCACAGGATCCTGACACATCTGGGCTGTCTCAAGCGACAAGCATCGAGCTCCCAGGTCCTCAATGCCTCACCCCTGCAGTGTGCCGAACCGTCGAGCTGTACCCTTTCTCTCTGTCTCTCTTTCATTGTTTCTCTCCTCTGCCCCTCTGACTCCCCATTCTTTGACCCCCCGCTGCCTACCGTCTATAGGTCGAGGCGTATGAATGAAAGAGAGGATTTCACTTGATTTTGACAATGAGAGAATGGATTCTCTTTCTGTATTGTGATGTTTGGAGAAATGTGTGCATGTGTATGTGTTAGAAATCTTCCCCGAAAGATTGTGTGTTGACACTCGGTTTGAAGTTCAGCCGAGAGAATCTGGCAGGCTTGGGATTTATCTGGAGACAAAGTGTGTGAAAGGACACCGCCAAAATATTGTGAGTGGCTCCACTTATTCAAATACAGGAAAACACTAATACAAAACCTCTATTTTTCACATTCACTCTTTCTAAAAATGAACAAACCCATCATCTAAAAAGCTCTATTATTAAAAACGTAGGTATTATACAACAATTTACAGAGCTGCCAAAAGTCTTAATAAATTAAATAATGTATTATAATTTATTCCGCTTATTATTTGTGATTCTAACTGGGTAACATTTAGGTCAAATTATTAAGCAAATCATTCGTTTTTAATTACATGAATTCCAAATATAAATAAATAATATGACTTTTAAGACATGATAATGACCAAACAAATGATGGAATTATCATTAACATCCTGCATGCAATTTATTGTATTTTTTGTGTCAATACAGATTCCTGATATGGATGAATTGTGAAATAATTATATTTAATCACTGACAAGTAAATATATATACAATCCTTCCTTATACATTTTATGCAATTATATATGCAATTATATTTACGCAATGCCGTACATACACTTAAATTATTTTATAGATGGTGTCTACACACAAACACAAATGTGTAACATTTATCCTTCATAAATCAAACCCACTGTATAATTTTTCTGGACCTTTTCTCTCAGAAGAAATTGTAATTTTATCCATACAATGGTGTTCCATAATAAAAGTCCTTGAACGACCACATTGATTGTATATTGATTTTATAGCTCTTGGTCACCAGTCAGTTGACCAGAATGCATGTGGCCGGATGTGACAGGTTATGCGTTAGCTTTCCATTGTGCATCACTCGGTGCAGCAGCAAAGTCTCTCATGCAGAACGGCTTTACAGATCCTCTGTGCTGCTCGCTGGATATTAATGTCAGCCTTCAACACTTCACGACCGACCTAATGGAAATTATGCTAGTCCTGAAGCTGTCTCTGCCATATTTCTCTCAGTGTCTCCCTTTCCTTCCTAACACACACTATCATGTACGGCTCACTGTATCTATCTCTCTAAAATGTTCTGCACTAATACCGCCATTGAGAAAATTCAGGCAGATTTAATTTGCTACTGCTAGCTATTGAAGCACATTTTTCCTAACACACACACACACACACTCACACACTCACACACACACACAATAACTGTGCTTCCTCAGCCAGCGATGTTATAGGACACAGCTGGGAGGTCAAACTGACAGGAAGATGAAGCGGGCGTGTGCGACCTGTCTTAATCCCTCCATACATCCACCCCTGGTCACACAAACACGCAGTAACCTGAACACGCAGAGCCTGGCGTCACCTACTCCCTCGGTCTCACTTTACATGAGGCCTATTTGCAGCTAGAGGCAGGAAGAAGCATTTTCACAACCACTGTATGTGTCACTGTACGTATCGTATGAATGTGTGGAGGGTGCGAGAGTGATCGATAGTCCTGTCTCATGTCGGCACTACGGCGCGTACCGTAGTGTGTACTGCAGCTGTGCCCCGTCTCTGGTGATACATCACAAACCGAGGGAACGTCTGAAACATCTCAACAGTAAGCACTTTTATACACACTGCAGTACATATGCATATGAGACACAACAAATCTGTGGGGGCGGATGGGGTGAGCAAATAAGAGAGGGAGTGAAAGAGGGAGCGTGCTAAATTACTGACCACAGTGCATGATTTCTATCATATGCAAACTGGGAAATTGCAAAATGATTTAACTGTGGCCAAACAAAAGAACACGATCCACAGTTAACATATGAACCCATCCCAAGCTTTTCCATTATTTCAAAATAATTGTTGAGTATAAATACAGCATGCAAACATGTATGTGCACACAAACACACACACACGCAAGTAATTAAACACAGTGGACTGTAAACAGAGTTGGGAGAAAGAGAGACAAGGGGACAAACAGTTGAGTGTTTAGTCGCGAGAGAAAGAGAGAAAAGTCCATAACTCAAATACGGCATAATCCATTAGAGTCACTGTCTATACAGATAAATAGGTGGGGAAATAAAGGGTGCATGTACAATTTGTAAATTGCGATACTATTTTCATAATTGGGATGCACACTGTAACACATCCATTTTTGTAAATCCCAAATCCCATAAATATATTTTGTTTAATTGTTAATTGTCATCATAACAAATATTTCTAAGTATTTGTAAATCCAGAGAAATTCGCAGTTTTAAAAAGTGCATCAGCCCTTGTCACCTGTCAATGACGTAATGCATAAACTGTAAGTCGACCATTTTGAAAATGCTGTGGGAACGTTCAAATGAATGTTTTGAACAGGTAAAACTTCGCTGTTACCCTACCATTTAATTTGATAAATGAAGTAATATTTATAGTAATTTAGCAATAAACTTTACATTACTCGTGACAAATTCATTATAATGAAATAAACACATGTGGTCACACATAATTTTCACATAATGATTGTGAAGCTTTATTTTATTATCTCATCTATGAATATTATTTTTTAGTAAAGGTGATGAACGCTTTGATAAATATATATATATATATATATATATACATATATATATATACATACATATATATATATAATGTTCATATAAATAACTGTAATTTCTTTCAGATAAAGTCATTTCTTGAACTATCACCTGGACTTGTTATTGACTAGTTTCGTGAGATGCCCTCATCTGATGGTATGAAAGTCATATTGAATAAGAACCATAATAAACAATATTCAGTCAGTGGACAACATGAAACAGATGCTTGAATAAACTGCTCAACACTGTGTCTATTTTCTATGACATCTGATGTAAACCAGAATTTTGGACATTTTCTGTTCTATTTACTGAACTAAATGCCACAAATACACAGAGCTTTTGGTCTGTTTGCTGGCCTCAGAGAAAGAAACATGCCACTAATACACACGATGACACCTCTACAGTTCTGTCCTAAATCTCCCCCATGCCCTCACAAGTGCATTTGTCCAGCATCAGACTCTGAGTGTATTAATAGTACGCTACCAATTATACACGTTTACAATATCTCAATATGACAGTAGGCAGAAATAATCGTTTTTCTGTGTGTGTGTGTGTGTGTGTGTGAGATATTCTAAAGTATGCATACAGTGATCAATCTGGTTGTTTTTGAAAGGCAATGTTGTGTTATGTTTGGTGTAAGAGGGAGAGAGAGAACGAGTGAGTGAGTGTGTGTGTAGTGAAAACAGACTGGCATTCTGTTCACTGGGGAAGCTACTCCTTACAGGCTTAGCTGTATTAACCAAAACTGAAAAATAAACTGAAAGAAGCTATGTAGCTAGAAGACAGACAGACAAACATTCAGAGAGAGAGACAGAGAGTTCCACAACATGCACACGCAACATTGTGTGTGTGTGTGCATGCATGTGTTTGGGAGGGTTGTTCTATGGTGGGGCAATGCGGTCACTCAGTTAACCAACCATAATGGAAAACATGCTCTTTGCTGACATGCCTCAGTCATGTCCAAAAACATGGCAAGAAGGACAGGAAAAACAAAGAAGCCAGACGAAGAAACGAATTTAGGAGCAGCCGGCATAAACAATGCCCAAGACCCCACATCTATCAGAGCCGCACACACATACAATACAGTGTGAGAGGCGAGACACCTGGCTCGCCTTTCACACCTAAATATAAAGTATGAAGACTCAATCCGCTTTGAAGACCCAATTCTCGACAAAATGTCCTGCGCATGTCTCCGCGCCGGTGGAAATCACATGCTTGACATGCTAAGGGTCATTAAAGTCCAGACACAGGTGGGTGGACAAATGTCAACAGCAGAGGAGGCCGTAGCAAAACACAGGAAGAACTCTCATTAAACTTTGACAAATTCACACATGCAGAGCGCTGCACCTTCCAGCTCGGTCTTCACCGCGGATGTTGCCAACACCGCCAAGCTGCTTTCATTATTGGTGGATATAAGAGTTGAATGCAATGACAATCATTACAAGACTTCTGTGGATATAATTGTAAAGGCCCAGGCAAAACTATACAATGCTGTATATTTCATATCCGTTCATTTTAGGGGTTTTCACTCATGTATGCTCCCCAAAACACATATTGTACTTACACAAGCGCACACACAGCTTGTAAATTTCGCACCAGAGGCTCTAATTTAGATAAAACAGAGACAATATCACAAAACGACACCCCAAAAAACAGGAATATCACCACATAACAAACTCAAGACAATGATGTCGCGCAAGGCCCACAGCTAGGACCACATCTGACAAAAATAAGGATGAATAAACACGGCTATTGATTTGTAGCCTCTTGTTACTGCTAGGCAACTTTAGTTATCATCAGGCAGATGAAAAGAATCTTTCCTTTATGTGCCAATGCTCTCTGGTTGAAATGGTGGAACTTTCAAGATCTGTCTGGGCTGCATTGTTGAGCACATATCTCCAAGGTCTGACTGGCTTTTTGGCAGTAAGATGGAGGCGTTAATTTAGCTGTGAAATTACCAGAGGGCTCGCAAGGCCACAGAGCAAGGCTGTGGTCAATGCCACCATTGTTGTAACTCTTACAAAAAGTTCAGCTTAGCCCACTGCATGCTGATATTGATCGGTCTCTCCCACAGTTTTTGTGAGTGACAGCCAGCACTATGGCTGTTGATTAACACCGTGTAAGATGCTTGGAGTACTTTGTCACAGGATGAGTAGACACCCGTTCTTTCACACTCTCTATGTCTCTTCTCCTCTGGTCACTCTGAGTAAAAACGATGCTGATCGATCAGAGAGAAACACACAAGTCTGTTTGGGGCATGGCGCTTTTAAAAAATGTTCCAAAGATAAGACTTTTGATGCAGAAAAAAGGCTTTGTGTGAAATATTATGTGTGTCTGAGGTGGGGGCGTTGGACTCTGGCCCTGAGTGCTGGGAGCTGTGCACAAACACATGGATGGAACACAGTCAATGACTCTGGGAATGAACTCTAACTGCAAATGGATATAAGTTAGATTAGAGTTATATCTAACTCTAAATGGATTTAAGTCACTGTTCTTGAAGATACACAGTCTTACAGTTCAAGATGATGTTTGGACTGGCAATGTATTGTAATCCTGTCTCAGATTCCACAATAGAAAACAGTATCTATACGTATGATGTTGACTTTAATCACACAGGACTCTATACAAAATATGGTACAAAATTGAGCCTTAAAAATATTTATTTACAGTATATTACTATTTTACTATTAACAGTAAATGTATATAACATTCAGTAACTTCAGAAAATGTTGAATTTTAACCTCAGGTGCTAAATTAAACAATGTTTTTAATTTTTTTTAATTTTAGTTATAACAACTATTTAATTTATATAATATAAAACATATAATTTAATTATTTTTTTCTTACATTTAATAGTTCTCACAACAAAAGCATGCTTTTTTACCTCTAAAAAACAAAGTAAATAAATAAACAAACAAACATAAATCATGGTAGTTAGTGGTTGATGGTGAGCACTGAGCTAAACAACCTCGTCACTGCAGTGTTTTTTCTGTGAACCCCGTGCTGAAAGACTTCCAGATGATGGCTGCACGAATGGAAAGGTATTTCTCTTTCCGCAGAAAGAGAGAATTCTCCTTTAGGATGACCAATAAATCAATGAGAACAATGTTTTCTTTGGGCTAATTGTTTGAACAGTGTAAGGTCATTTGCTGGTAATGCTAAAGTGTCCTGTTAGACTGGGCGCCGGGCCGTAATTGACAACATGTCGGATGGAAACAGGAAATAATCTGATCCCTTTATGCAAACTGACTCCGCTGACTGTGGCGAACCGCGTATACATAGAACCGTGTGTGCGCTCAAAGGGAGCAAATGTTAGCAATGGTTAGCATACGTTCCCTCAGATGCTGAGGGCTAACCAAGTGCGATCCTTCTCTGGAGACAACAGGATTAAACCCAGCCCTCTAGTGCCTATTTAATGAAGTCTTTCTACTCTAGAGGCCTCTGATCCACAGGAAGCAAGAGCGATGTTTGTAAGCATTGCGCCATCATGAACAGAACATTCCTGCCACTAGGATCCGGTTGAAGAGCAACAGTAATTGTATTCGACCGGATCCTAAATGTCCCAATTCAAGAAATTGCTATTAAGAAAACTGCTTAGGAATCATTGGGAAGACAAAAAACACAAATGAGATCTCTTTAATATCTCAATTGTTTCTCCTAGACAGGAGATGAACGGAGAGCAAATGGAGACCCCTGTTTCTGAAATGTTTCTCCTAAAAAAACAACCTCTTGTAATCTCAAAACATCCTACAAAAAATCTTAAAAATGTTCATCTAAGGAACTTTAGAGGAACTGGCTGAGACCAGTCAGCCATCTCCTCTTTTTCTATAGGCTCCAGAACACAATGTTGATCCATAAGGGCTGGAGGGATCATGTTTTAGATAAACAGATATCTAAACATCCCAATTTTGCCCGCGAGTACATAACGCCTGTGAGTAGTAAACACACTCTACAGCACCTGTGGAGTGTTGATGAAAAGCACATCAATTTGACTCGCATCAAAAAAATTCTCCTCGCTGCTTGATCCACTTGAAACTCACTATCGTGCGGCTGAGCGACAATAGAATGACAGTGCGTGTGCCGAGCGGTGGGAACTGTCACGTCTATGAGTGGGAACGGTGCCCCTCAGAGTGAAAAATACTACTCACAGTTAGCGACTCATTTTCAAACTGGCATTTAACACAAAACAGCCACTCTTGATTAGTGAGTAGATGATTTGATTTAAGTTTATCCAAACAGCTCTTTGCCACTGATACAGTTAATGGCTTATTGACACACAGCAATTAGCAAACACGGAACTCTATGTACTATCCTTCAAAAGTATCGCAACTATTGCGTGCACAAATTTGCCCTTAATGGAGCTGGGTGATGAAGGGACCTTTTTCGGGTATAAGTAAATGGGGGCCCCTGTTGGGTACAGATGTGCTAAACACCAGCACCAAAACACTTTGCTCTGTATGCAGACACAGGCAACCGTAATGTCTCTGGGCCTGTGGCGTTTAATCGCTCTCCCGACAAGCAAACAATAGCCAAGGTGTAAATCCTCTCATTATTAACATATACGGTATGTCAGTCATGCTAATCTTGCTGTTGTTGGTTTATTGAGTATTAAGATAATCCCAATGACAACACTAACAGTCTTTGCCTAGTGAACATCCAAATCCATTTATTATAGTATCTCTGCTGTAGGCTAACAATGTATTTAAGTTTTATGCAAGTTCATTGTCTCTTTGAAGAACAGGTGTTTATCAAGGTAATTATCTTTGTTTAGGACAGACCTGAGAATCATGTGTCTTTTTGCTAAATATTGAGCTTTGGCGAGTAACTTGTCTTTCATCGTTGCAGTGAACATGAACAATTGCAACTTGAGTTGTGCAGCTTGTTGAGGGGCGGTGTGCGAGGATTTTTAGTAAAGTAACTAGATTACAGTGATTGAAGATCATCTGAAAAAAGAAAATGTTTATGCTGGCATATAGAAAATAGGGACCAAAATATAATAGGAGTTTGGGGGTGGGGTTTATTGATTTAGACCAATGAGCAACCACCTTAAACACCGTTAGAAGCGACCTGGCATTGCCCATACAAACAAACAGTAACCTCATTGACCACATAGCAACATGCTAAGAAAACTCTCACAACACTTTAGCAACTGCATAGCAATGCATATACAACACATTAGCATTTTTAGCAACTACAATACAAAAATATTAATACTGTAATTTATTATTATTATTATTATCATCATTATTATCATCAATAATAACAATAACAACCACAACAATAATAATAATAATAATACTAATTGCATTCAATATTGAGAACTGTTTGTAAAAGGTTGCCGTTTTATATTTGAATACATTTGCATGTGTATCCAACAGTACTAGAATTACAACATGATATTTTCAATGTGTACATGTACAGTGTATCAGAGGACAAAAACATACATGACTTATGTTGTTCCAAGCCAGAGCTGTCATGGTGCGGCATATTGCCAGCCTAGGTCTGACACAGCTATAGGGAGCTTTCTACGAAACTTTTCTCTCTCACACACACACACACACACACACACACTTATCTCCCAGCTCAAACTGTTCAAATTCAATTAAACCTGCTCTCCATTGTGCAAACTGTAAATGAGATAAACAGCAAATGCATATTCCTGTTGCCCAGGCAGGCAGCGTGTTGTCTGGACCATTAGGCAGGCGTGTAAGATCTTATCAGAGCTCGTGAGTCCATAGAGGAGGGTGTCATAAAAATGAGAAACTCTCTCAGATAATGAATCTGTCAGGTCAGAGGCAGTCAAATATCGCTTCACAATGGCGTCTCATTGCCGTGCATGTTTAATTAAGCTTTAATTTCCCATGGAGCGGTCGCTGCGACGGAACGCGGGACGGCTGAGAGTGATGTAACTCCAATATGACCGCGAGGATGAGCAAAGCGTGACTGATGCTCCAGTGTGGGAACTTGACCCAGGAGCAGAAGGTTAAGAGGAGAGCGTCTCAGTGCTTTAGTGTCACACAGAACTTAACCACATCACACTTAAAAGAGGACAACCCAAAGGGGACGGTAAATAATGTATTACAGTAGAGCAAAATGATGTTTTCGGTTACCGTGCTGTCAGTGATGGGGGTTGCCCGTGAGGGCTTTGCGAAGGTGTTATGTAGAGGAACACAGTGGAATTGTTTTACCCGGCAGGGTAGATGTTTTGTGTGTCCTTTCTCTCTTTCACACAAACACACAAAGGCAAATCTCTTTCTCTCATGGTGAGAGTGTGAGTGTGGCAGGGTGGTGTTGCTAAGGGGCTCTCTTCAGTCTGAAGTTGATTATGATAATGGTTGATGATTGCATCGATGTAAACCGGTTTCTAATTGCTCATCAGCGAGCGTCTTTCTGTGCTGATTTGAAACGGCTGCACATCCTGCTCGGATCCGAGCCAGTCGTGATGATGAGAAACCCTAGCGAATTTAACACCCCCTTTTCCGCATCCGAGTTATTTACACAGGACATGAAACAATCAATAAGTTTGAAGCTCTGTGAAAGGGTACAATTTTTCCCTGAAGAATTTCCCACGACTGCCGCTTAGTGGCATCATGAGATTTCTGCTCTCAGTGGGACCAAATCCCATCACAATAACAGACTGCAGGACTAAAGCTAGAGCATGATGCTAACAGAAACCCAACAGTACAACCCGAAGGCTGATCTAGGGTTTGCCTTTCTGACCTGTACGTTAATTTTACAATCATTTAGAATCTAAATCAAACTGATGCCAAATCAGCCCTCAAGGGTTCTTTCTACAGAATTACAAAAAACCTGTGATGTCATTATCACTTAAGGCTAAACCTACTGAGGGAACGAACACATTTTGGCCAGGGCCTTTTGGTTCTGGAAATGGGACTGTAAATGTCCAGTTGATTTATACAGCTCTACTTGTCCAGTTAAACACCAGAATTATTGCACACTGACTAAATGAACCCTTACACCATAAAATACGGTCAAAACCATTCTCTGCTGAGCAAAACCTGAAAACCTGAGGCTTAAACACTCTAATACGGCCTACTTTATAAATGGGACAATACTTTTGGGGTTCTCCCAAAGTCACATAATAGATTCCATAGGTTACGAATACATGTGCCAGAGGTCAAAACCAGACTGACGGGGACATACTTGTGGACTTAACAGTATTTATTTAAGCTTAGAAAGATTTTTTAAAAGCCTTCAAATCTCGGGTGTATTATTCTTCGAGCACTTGGAACAAAGAACGCTGACACATCTGGAAGCGCTGGTATGGATTGATTTGAGTATAGTCACAGATACTCCCACATGCATAAGGATCCAAGATGGGTGTGTTGATCATTACCCTTGTCATGTGTCATGTACTAAGTGTTGTGGTCTGTGTAGTAGTGTTTTATTTGTTTGTGTTTTGGATGTTTATACGATGTCAAAAGTTTAAGACAACGATCACTTTTCTCTGTATGTGTATTTTTCATAGAAAATATAAGATGCATTACAAAATATTTAACTAATTTAAACCGCATAAATCAAGGGAACCTGTTGTTTTTTTCAGTTTAACAATTTATTCTAAATGGTAGCTGCAAAATGTATTATAGATTTCAGTTCATGGTAACTAAGCTCAGTTTAGAGATATTAAAATATTGAATCAAGATAAATTCAACTTCATTTTCTACACTGTTTAAACTTAACATGCTTCCTTTAAGGTGAACTTTCTGATGGCATGGTGATTGTATATGGAGACAGGCAGCAACACAACACAAGAAACACTTGCAAAAGTATTCATACCCCTTAAACTGTTTCACATTTTGTCACCTTACAACCACAAACTTAAATGTATTTTATTAAGGTTTTATTTGATAGACCAACACAAAGTAGCACATAATTGTGAAGTGGAACGAAAATGATATACGGTTTTCAAAATGTTAAGCAAATTCAAATCTAAAAAGTGTGGCGTGCATTTGTATTCAGCCCCCTGTACTCTGATACCCCTAAATAAAATCCAGTGCAATCAATTGCCTTCAGAAGTCACCTAATTAGTTAATAGAGTCCACATGTGTGTAATTTAGTCTCAGTATAAATACACCTGTTCTGTGAAGGCCTCAGTGGTTTGTTAGAGAACACTAGTGAACAAACAGCATTATGAAGACCAAGGAAC
>JAZGTJ010004630.1:2971-30196 GCA_036877575.1 Botia almorhae
TAAATATACTATTAATAATGCTGAAAAAAACATTCTACGAATGTTACTGCAAGAATGTTCTGAGAATGTTCTCTGTTCGCTGAAAGGCACCTTTTGTCCTGATTTTGTGATTATGTAAATGATAAAAGCCTGGCACATTGGAACAGAGGGGAAAGACACACTGTTCCTCTTAACTGCTCAATACGGTTCAGTTTCAAACCTCCTGAGGTCGCGGGTGCCACGTACAATAGATCCGTCCAAAAACTGTCACTGATTGCCACAGACTGAAGGAACATTACCTTTGTGTTTATAATTGAACAGCCTGTCAGGCAAACACATTCACTTCAGTCAAGTCTCAGAGCTCCGTCAGTTTTGAGAAGTCATGACTCCCGTGAGTTACTAAGGAAACAGCAACGTTAAATGCTATATAACTTTCATCCTTGCCGCTCACAGTATTGTTAGTGTGCTGGACAGGATTTTAAATACAAGTGGTTGTGTTACAGTAGCTGGAAATATTTGCATCTGCCTCTTTACCGCCATCTCTGTTTGAAACGTGAACGACAGGGTACCTCATATGTTTCATTACGTATGTTGAAGCCGAATTAAGTCAAACTAACATTTCCTGGGAAATTGTATCTGACATCTCAGATTATAAATCCGTATTATAAACGGTCCGTTGGGAATTGGGGAACGATAAGGAGATCGTGTCGAACACTGATATCTCATGTACTTGGTAAATAGCTGTTTTATGTTCATTTTTAACCCAAAATTTGCAGCTTTAATTCTGTGCAATTCAGTGGATTTAATGAACATATAAAGTGGTTTATTGGTAATGTCTTAATTGAATGTTATCCCTGAGTCACGATTGTGAACCGATTACACTCTGTAGTGGGAAAAGAGAGAGATCTAGCTACAGTATCTGTCCATGAATCCCATTATTTTTAATATATCAGATTTGTGTTGCTTGTCTATGATAGATGGTCTCGACAGATGCATTACACGGCTCCTGTCTTGTGTCTGAGAGAGAAATTACATAACTGCAGTGTGTCTGGTTGAAGAGAAGTGAGGGAGGCGTGATGTTCCAGGCTGCAGATCTTGAGCTCCATTATCAGAGGAACATCTAGTAAGCTCTCAGTCACACTGAGACCGGCTAGTCTGAGCTACACGTGCTATCCGTGGAGGTAGATCAGGTCTTATCTGATCAAAGAGCTCTTTCTCTCTGTAATATCAGATCTGTTCCAAAATAGTGGGCTGCCTTGCTGCCTACATAGGCAGCTGCTTTCTAAGATGTCATATTAACTGGTATAGAACCTCATATGGGCAGGGTTGAAACACTCTTTATAGGTCATAAATAGTGCTCTTGTATACTCTACATTGGTTTTTAACGCTGACTTAAGTTGAGTTTGTTGAGTTTGTTCTCTAAAAAGCATGAAAACACATAGAAGGCATATTTTTTTGGTACTAATGAATTTTAAATTACACCAAACTGTTTTTATTGATTCTTTACAGTATTAAATATTAAACTATTTATAAATACTTATAGTACAATTATTTTAACAGATTTATTGTTTACTGTGCTTGTCGCAATGCATCCCGGGATTGACTTCATGCAGCATACACACTGTAAATGGGCTGCCTTAGATTCTGGCTAAAATGAGGTCCTGTAGCATGCAGCATAAATACAATTTCTATTCCTTGAAGCATGAACATGCCTACTTTTCATGCCAGGAGCATGCCTACTGCACGATGCCTTTGTAGGCAGTTTGCTAGTTTCCAGAACAGAATGATTGAATCACCAAATTAAAACTCCCATTTAATGAAGCAGAATTCTGATTTTAATTATAAATACTCCAGGAAATATCTGTGTTGGCTGTATAATGGGAGCTGTTTATTCAGTGTGCATACAGTGTTCTGTAAGTCATCTAGAAGGACTGCAGATAGAACCTGCAGACTGCAGCTCCAGAGAGCAGAGAGTGGCGTGGGTGCAGCCCACAGCGTTCTCTCTCATCTCAGCCACTGGCTAAAAATTGAAAGTGACACCAGTGAAATTAAGACAATCGACTGCCAGGTGAGGCCAACGGCCCTGTCCACTGTGTTTATTCGTAAACCTTGAATAGAAGGATTTATGTGCGCTGCCTCTTCAGTCAAACACACAGTCACACACAAACATAAACATACATGCGTATATTGTGCTGTAAAACTCCAGGCAATAACAAAAGTCACGGCTGTTTTTGTGCACGAAAGCATTCGTCTGATTCCTGACAATGTAATCTCACTGCAGCCTAGCACAAGCTTGATGACATTTGCTATGTTTTCTCCCATTCTGGTCAAAAGTTTTTATTTTTCTCACCTGACGTTAACACGATGGTAACCTAGTCAGTCTGTTGTGAGGACACTGATGTATTGATGCAAATGTCAAGGCTGGCTTTGTGCTGTGGCTCTTCTACCGTTTTGGAAAACATGTCTCCAGGAGGCAAGACAGGAACTTGAAATGTGTCTGTTTTATCTTCAGGGGCTCTTCTGAAAATAAGCGGACACTAAATCACCTGCTGGTTTTATTTATTCATATGTTGATGTGCCGTACAGAGCAAACCAGCTCAAAAGAGCAAGAGAAGAGGAGGGCTTAAGTAAATAAAATGCTGTGTTCTTAAATGATGCAGATATCCACAATGAATGCGTTTTGTTGTTTGAATAGTGTTTTATTGTCTGAAGCATAGTGTTACCGAAAATTAAAATCCATCTCTCTTTTATATTTTATACATTCCGTGCATGCGCCACTGACTTGACGCGATTCACACCATCCAACACCCAGTCATCCAGTAGTCATCCCACACCCAAACTGAGAATACAATTATTAACAGAATAACATCACCAATATTACAATAATATTGTGATATAACAATAATCTAAGAATAAGGTCGACATTTGATGGGAAAAAAATCTAATGAATCTCGCATTAACTTGCATTCATTCTGGTCTGTTACAGCACACAGCCGTGGGCAGCCTGGCAGTGTCCATAAAATGTGCATAATAAAAATCTGGACAAAAGCTGAACACGAGCTCCAGTCTATTCCACCAGAAATGAAAAGCCCACCACAGGCCATCACTTGGCACATTCCCAGTAGAGTTAAGGCTGTCAGGCAGATCCATTATACACGAAGGGGTCAAGTCCGTACCATAGGAGATACAACAGAGCTGAAAGTGGCCTTTTAAACAAGCCGGAATGTTCTGTAGATACAAGTGGTTGGAAGCTACACATTCGCCCGTCTTAAAAGCTGCATCTGCGACTCACTTTAGGAAAATTTGAAAGGGGAACTGTGTGAACTGAGATATATTTAGCAGAACGATAGCGTTTTGTGCAGTCAGGTTTTTATGTAACAGACATTTCATTGAAGTCTAACTGTATGTACAGTAACCTCCCGATCACTGAAAATAGCCTGCTTTGATGTGACTGTCCTAAGATGAGTTTTAAAGCATATGTTGACAGTCATGTCCGAGATGAAAAGAAAAAATAACAGTCAAATCATTCTGCCAGTCGAACAGCCTAATCTCCTCGAGACACAGAGAAGATCCAGTAGGTATAAATATATCAGACGGTCTAATAAATTCAATTATAACTGATCTGATATGATCGCTTACAGCAATGAAGGGTTGGCCGTGTAGGAAACTGAGAGCTACACTGCCACCTCCTGGTGAAACACGGTCAGTTCAACATAATGTAAAGTAAATTGCTGGACCGGTGTCAAACCAAAATCAACTATTTATAATGCGGTTCTCATTATAAGGGAACCAGCAGTTAGAATAACAGGCCATTGCAAATGTTAATTTAGAAATCAATAAGATGACTGGAAGGATGAAAGTCTTGCATTGATGCGTGTGTGTGCGCGTGTTTGTACAGTACAGTATGTGTGTATAAGTACATTCGTTGTTTATTTGTTCTTATGAGACAATGATCACTCATCTCAGCAGTGGTGGCAGGACATTTTCAAGGCTCTTGATGCTTTTCCTGACATCAGGCAGAGCGTGAGTTCCCGTCTGCCAGCGCAAATAGGGTTTTTAATAGGCAAAGGCTCTTGGGAAGCTGGACACTTTTGGGAAGAGAATGCTGCTTATTTTAAGATTGTAACATAAGGTGTGAATTGATCTTTTTCACCTTGCTTAATCTGCTGTTTTATAAAGAAAATGGAGCAAATAAAATACCAATATTCAGTACATGATACAACGGTTATATGAACAAGAAATTAATAACGAATAACTTACATTTAGACACAATTTGGCCAGTGTTGTTTTTTATTTTTGTTCATTTGAAGTTTGTGTTTGTTTGTTTATTTGACGTGTTGTTATCAGACACAGCAGAGCGCAACTGCATCAAATTAGAGCATTGTAATAAACTATTGTATGTATATATACATTTTGAATAATGTTATGTGAAAGTTTAGTACAGAATTGGTCATTTCTACAGGTAGAATAATGCAGGGATGCATTCCATCCAATCAATAGTTATTGCAGCTTCACTTTAGGGTTTCGTTTAGCTTTTGCAAGCCTATGGTCACCGTTGAAGCGCATTAGATTGCTTTAATGGTTTGAGGGCTTTTTCAGTGAAGGAAAATAACATTACTGGGACAGTACTGCAGAAAGGGCAAACAGCACGAGCACTATGGCTGGGCAGGACAGCGGGAGAGCAGACGGATATAAATGGAGGAGTGCGGTCAATGGCAGGATGGCTCTGGGGAGATATTGTACACCAAATGGGTTTGGCAGAATAGAGATGGGCAGACACAGTGCACAGAAGCAAGCGGAACATAGAACCTCAGGACGTCGGATGGTTCTAGAATAAAGGGGTTCTGGAATTCCCCAGACAGTGCTGCAGTTCCATGCACTGCAGGTCTTTCATTAAAGGAATAGTTCACCTAAAAATATGTTTTCCTTCATTCACTCACCCTCATGTCATTCCAAACCTATATGACTTTTTCTCTTCTGTGGCGCACAAAAAGAAGATTTTGAGAAATGTCTCTGTGGTTTTCTGTTCATGCAATAGAAGTCAATGGGTGTCACTGTTGTGTGGTTACCAGCATTCTTCCTCGAAATATCTTCTTTTGAGTTCCTCATGAGTTCCTCATGAGGGTGTGACGAATTTAGTTTTTTGGGTGAACTGTCCCTTTAAGCTAAATCATACAAACAGCTCACTTGCTTATTACAGTCAATGACAATGAATGATTGAAAATCTAAAGCGTAAGATATAAATAAATATATATATCTTAATAACACTTTTCAGTGAAGTGTCTAATGTGCCTAGGGCTCTGTATTCCTTTAAACCAAATTCAAGATACAAGATGTTCCACTTATAT
Organism: Botia almorhae; assembly: GCA_036877575.1. NCBI lineage: Eukaryota > Metazoa > Chordata > Actinopteri > Cypriniformes > Botiidae > Botia > Botia almorhae. Next base: position 8,299 of record JAZGTJ010004630.1, read on the forward strand.
TCCATGACTAGACTGGTCTCAGACAAGCCCAGCTCGCCCCCTTAATTCTGATCAGATTTAATGGTCCCGATTCTGATTCCATCCCATTAGCTTGCATTCAATTAAATCTGAGCCGTGATACGTGTGAAAGCCTCGGGGTTTACGGAGGGGTAATTAATAAGAGTGCATGAGATTACCCGCCACCCCTCCTCACTGAGTCCAGCTCTGCTGCTGGCCTATTAAACCTCTCGTACAGCACATGCTCAGTTCCAAATGATGGAGGACAAAATCTCTCTAATCTTCTGTTTGGATGATCACCTGTTTGAGGAAGTTATTCGATTCATTTGTTTTGTACACTGCACAACAATCAACAGAGTCTAAATGTGGTTTACAAAATCCTATTTATGAGTGTATTGAAAATGAAATCACACCTAAAAGAAATGAATTGGAATATTATATGTATATAAAACAAATTTAATAAACAGAAATTCATACACATAGAATTTCAGTTTATTCAGAAGGATCTGATTCTTAAGGAGTCCTACTTGATTCCTTCATTGCAAACTGATAGAATGGTGATATTATTGATATTATTGATGACAGAAGTTCCTTTGGCAATGCATTAAGATCCTTTTGGGATTTTGAAGATTATTTACAGCCTCCAATTCTTGTAAGATGATCGCGGGATATGATGATACTTCTGTCTGTGCACAGCTGCCCCTGTTTTTGATTCTATGATTCAGTCATCATTTACAGAAAGCTGAAGTGGTTTCCTACTCACTCAAACATTCTCAAATTCAGCACGAGGCAACAATTTTGGGAAGACGTGTTCTCTTGGCGCCCTCTGGTGTTTATCGGAGACGGGACATTACGTCAGTAGTCCAAAAATCTACATTGTCAATACGTTGTTTTCGGTTCAGACAGTTCAATTATACATTTATCCATTTCATTCTAATGCTGCGACCACTATTTCGTTTTTGTAGGTTGTACGTATTATAAGCATAAATACGCATAATTAGAAATATTAAAATAATTGGCATACAAGCACATTTAAACCAGGATCCCTTACAAAATGTAAGTTTACAACTACGTTAGACATAGCCAGATATCATTGTATCGATATACAGACAATGTTGTGGCTAATTTTACCTACTAATAATGTATTTTACCACGTTGTTATGGGCAGTTCCAGTAAGTAAGCTATAATACCATGGCGTATTTTAAAGGTGAACGTAAAACATTTTATCTGAAGGTCCAACATACCCTCCAAAATCGCCAATACGTTTCTATGTATGTCTATTAAGTTAGGTCTACCGCAGAACTATATGGGAAGTTAATATTAACTGACGGTCTTCAAATTGTTCTTGACAGGAACGAAATGCGATGTTTACCATGGCAACAGGCACAACAAGTCCTATTATTTAAAATCTCTTAATTATATAATGAGCTGAATCAATCGAGTAAATTAATCCAGGTGAGTAAATTAATCCAGGTGACCATCTGCTTCAGTCTGTGAGCACACGGAAGTAAACACACTCCACTGGTGCCAGGAGGTTTTGTCGTCTTTAACTTAAAACGAGCTCTGCGTTTAGAGGGTGGGAATGCGTGTCTGTCATTTCACTGCGCTCCTGATGAAAGACAGACAGCTGAGGGCCTCGAATGAAGCCTCTCGTTTTTAGCTGGGGTGTCAAAGTCGCCTGAATCCTGTGCTGGTTTCCACTACGTCTTACATCTCTCCCTCCACTCCTCACAGCGTTGCTGTCATGCATGAACAGGCACGAAACACGGTAACAAGTTTGTCTCGTGTCAGCTTTGAATAAACAGCGCAATGACTTCTTCCTCTCTCTGTCTTTCTCACTCAGGGACCCCATGCTGATTGATAGCGCCTTTAAAACGTTGCATGTTCAAATAGGCTGAGCTCCGAAAGCCTCGTGCGCGGAGTGGAAACGGAGAACAAAGCATCTCCACCTCCTCCCTAACCTGTCAGCTTTAAAATCAAGCTTTAGATTTGAATAATATCTCTGTCTCCACATTAAACTTCTCCTAAAAACGGTAACGCGCACACTTGGAGACTGCGCGTCACACGGCGCAAACTTATAATGATAAATGCAACCTGTTGTTTTCGCACTAAAATCTCAGCACTGTCTTTTGGAACCGTTAGCATTCCGGATGTGAAGTAAAATGTCACCGAAGTTAATAACATTTAATTTGAGTTTTACCCCCCGCTAGAGTGTTTCGGTTAATGGTGATGCGAACTTTTTGCATCTGTCGTTTAATGCCGTTGTTTTCATAGCGTTCCTGCTGGAGTCTGTCTATGCAATAGTAAGCAAGGCGTTTTTGGCTTGTTAATATTCCGATGCACTCATTTATACGCACGCAACTGTTGAATTTTACGTTCGAGTCATATCGAAATGACGCCAGTCCAATTATTTTGACTACAAAACGCCGAAGTTGAACACTTTAAAGCCCAGCAAAAACACTCAGTAGGCCTGACCCAAATTCACATGACTTAAGGGTACGAGAGACACGTCAATCTAGTTTCATGTCAGTTTGTCGCTGACACGCATGATGGATAAAAATGTGCCAAGCATCACAGTCAAAGAACGTGTTATTTTCTTAACTGCATGGCAATGAGTTTTAAGACTTCGTATGAACGTGCATAACGACCAGTATAATTGTGTATGTAAAAAAAATCGGTGCTTTTAAAATGCTTTATAAAACTGACAGAGCCTATAAAATTGGCATATTTTAAATAAGAAAAAGATGAAAAAGCCACAACAACGTGATTCAACGTTAACACCCATTTTCTGCCATAACTTGCCTAAACCAAAAGAGGGCGCAGCTAACCACTTAGAAACACGATAATCTTCTAGTGTTCTTCAGTTTGAGCGTTCGCTACAGCCATGTGTGCCGACGTGGAGCAGACATAGAGGCCACAGTGTCTCCTACACACACCTCTTAAGTCATGGGACAATAGCACATGCTTGTTCTCCATAGGGTGGCCTGTGTTGCGAGCATACTTTGACCCCTCACATCTGTCTGGTGCACTTATACCACCTGTGCTGTTCAAACTAAGCAACTTTCCCCACATCTCAACAAGTAGCTGCTCATCAAATACTGCTTATATCTTTTTTAAATCATGTTTCAGTGTATGACAATAATACTAAAGCAATACCTACAAAGCACATCTACATTGTAAACAACAATTTGTAGTTTTCCTTATATATACATCCTTATTTGTTCTCTAACTCTGTATCTAATGTTTTATTGATGCACACTGTCATTCTGTGCCTTAATGAATATAATGAAACAGTCGTGAGCTAATTTAAATCTAAACCTTTAATCAAAAAGACTGTGTTTATCCCGCACAATTAAAAAACTGCATGAGTGGCATAGTCATATGCTGTTTTTGGTCATTTTGCAAGAAGCTAATTTTCAACCCCAGCAATTCTGCTTAAAGGCCATTTGTAATGTATTTTGATTCACAAACCCTGCAATCTACTACTTCCTGGTGAGCGCGCCAGATCAAAGAAGAAGCCGATCATATCTCAGCACAGAATCACAGAACAGCACAGTCAATCAGCCAGATTAACACACATCATTTCCCAAATACATTATAGGATACAACACAAGGGTGAAAACTGCAGCAGCACCCACCACTTACCTGTGTGCCTGTGTGTGTATATGTAGGTACATGGTATTGTCTTGCCATCACAGTGGGGGGAGAAATTCGTTTGATCACTTTAATTTGTTGGCAAATTAAAGCGAGGTTGATTTACCTGTGTTTGTTTACATTGATTCAACACAACAACACCGCTTGGGTTGAATCAATGGCGGCGAGATTGCACTTTGCAATTGTGTAGTCAATGTAGGAAAACTGATCACGAGTAAGACTCACACAGCGAACCGACTGATCTGTAAACAGCAGATCACAGAAAAACTCCCCATTGGAACTCTCAGCTAGTCATTTTATATTGTAAAAATGTTTCCCTAATGTTTCAGTTAGTAACCAAAATGTTTTCGAATGTTCTAGGAGCGCTCAAAACCACCCGTTTTTTAGAGGTTGTATTAACGTTATTGTCTGGTTATACGATTGTAATTTAAAATAATAACAACTTAAGAATAATGTTATTTATATATGTTATTTAAAGTTAACAAAATGCTTCTACTAATGTTACCGCCAGAACTTTTTCGACAACTTTAAAAACAAACGTTGTGAAAACGTTCCCTGTAATCTGGTCTTGAGTAGCAGAGCACGTTTGTGTGAGCAGACTGGGCCAACGGATGTTGAGACGTTAAAGTTTGTTTGAATGATTTACGGCGCCGATAACAGCAGGGATATAATGACGATGAGACTGCACAGATGGATTCAGCACAAGTTTATTCTGACGCCCGAGCGAGGAGCTCTCCACAGGGCCGTATGTCATCAGTCTGATTTATAGCACACTCTCAAAGGGAGCGGCATGTCATTTATTTTTGACTCTTGACTTTAAGATGTCTCTGTTTCTGAAGGGTTTTTTGATGCAGCAGTCCCTCGCTACCAGAAAGCATCGAAAACGCGGTGCCTTGTTTACAGTGCATCATGTATGGCATTTGAGACAAATGAAAAGCCTAAATAGGATGAATAAACAAGCCTGCGTAAGTTGCATCATAAGGATGCTAAGATTTCCTGTGTAGGTAACCTCTCTTGTATTGCGGGAAAATGTTATTGCTGGTGTGTGGTCAATTGTACTCAACGATTATGCAATTATATCAAATGAATTCCGTGTAGCTGTAGTCAGTGCAGTCAGTAGTGCTGAGATTCTATAATCGTGAATGTGTACATGACTCCTCATTGCACTACAGCATCTTTACATTCAGTATGTTTGAATGAATTGCTTGTTGCGTGTTGTGTTGTGCCTCTCCCCGCAATTTACAGTATAGTTGATTACAGTGGCAAATGCATTAGGCCAGGATTACGAGATTTAAACAAATGTAGGTATTTATTTTTTCTTGCGTGCTCTTTCTGCTCATAAACGAAGGGAACCACTGCGTGAAATTCTCAGGCAAGGCAAACTGGAGTTGCATAAATATGGATTTTTAATTGCCAGCCAGTGTTTATTTTTCAGTCTCTCTGTTTATCGTTTCTGTATTTGATGTTGCCTTGTGTGCTGCCACAGACGTGCTTAACATCTTACTCTCTCTCTCTCTCTCTCTCTCTCTCTCTCTGCTTAAAGGGCAGAAGAGGAGTGGCGAATCAGAACAACTTCTCGCCCCCTCCTCCAATGATTAAGAGTAATGGCATCCTTTAAGATTTGCATGGTGATGTTAACTGAGCACGGTTGTTGATTCATAATTGACTTTTCTCATGGACTCCAAAGACAAACAAAGACCCAAAAGGGGGTCCGAGGGAGAGCAGCGTTTAAAAAAATGGGCCAGGCGAGCTCCATCCACCCTGATGAATAAGCGTTGGAATTTAGAGCTGGAGGCAACGTTCACTGTTTTCTTTTTCCCCTTTTTTTCCTCCTTTCTCCCCCTTTTTTAGTTTGGCCCTTTGTGACCACAGCCACATTTATTAATGGTCACTAAGATGTCAGGCATAGCCTTTACACATCCGTCACAGAGGGCCGTCTTATTTATTTTTGCCGTTGTTCTCTCCTCTTCTCCTCTTTGTCTTTCCCTCTTTCTTGTGTCAGGTATTTAAGAAGGCTGTCAGTTTTATAGCGTCTGTTGAATAGGGTTGATAGGGGAGATTTTCAAAGGACTGCATGTGACCCATCTGCCCACAACACCCTCGCACACACCCTCTCCCTTTTGTGCCCTTGTTTTTGTTTGTCTGCGAGAGCCAAGTGAAAGCCAAACTTCATTAGGTAGGAGGTTACAGATCGCCGTTGCTGCACCAACGCTAGGTAGATTACCCCGTCTAAACGATTTAGAGTTAGAACGCTTAGTATGTAGTAAAAACGTAGAAAAACTGGCAGACGAGGGAAAAATAAGCCCACAACAGTATGAAGCATATGTCATAGCATTACACAAACATAAAACTCGCAGGAATGCTACCCTGACATGACTGAAAGCTAAAAAGGCTAGCGCGCTCCTAAAGGTACAAATTCTGTCAGTCAAACAAGGTGTTTTCTGAGGACGCCTGTATGCTATTTTTCACTCTGTTTTTCACTCCTGACACACTATGACAGTACAGTAAGCATGTACTACACACTACTGAGGTGGCTGAAGTTGCTGTGAGTGAGTGATAGATCTGGCTTTCACGCTTCAGCAGATATATTTGCTTAGAGCTGATTAACTGCACCCTAGAGAGGAAGAGCTGTAGCGTGGCTGCTAGGCTTAGAGGGCAAGTGTAGAATAACAATAGTGATTGTTTATGAATGGTATGTTAATTCGTAGTTAGCTTTGATGAATCATTGCAGCTATTTAAACAAGATGTTAACTACAAAATACTCGATGAATTAATGGAGTAACCCAGCTAACGATTTTGGGTTGTAAGAACGTTTTGTAATTAAAATGTTAAAAACGTTTTTAGGAGCGTTCAAAACATTATTCATACCTATTTGTTCTATAACATTATTAAAACATTCCACTGGCAACTTAAGAATAAAGTTTTATAAATGATATATAGCAATAATAAAGTTCTACTAACATTACTGCAAGAACGTTTTTGACAACGTTGAGCGAATTGTAGAGAACATTAGCCAACGTTCTGAGAATGTTCCGTGTTAGCTGGGAATTTACCCCAAAATAAAAATCCTGTCATTATTGACTCAGAGTTCAGAATCTATCATATGTAGTTCTGATGCCATCTAGAGCAGTTGTTGACGAATCAGTTTGGGAAAGATCTCACAATCCAGTCATGGTGGTTAACAGCTCTCTAGAATGGAAGATAGTGACAGAAATACTGACAGAAGTTTTAGTTTGTACCAATCAGACTTAAGATGACTTGGAATGCAGTGGACAAGTAGTGATTTGGACTGTTTATGTGCTTCCATGATGTCTCCATTCATTTGCATTATATTGGAAAAGAGTGGCCAGAATATCCTTAAAAAAAAACTCACGTTTTTGTATATCACCAAAAAAACGTATTTGGGTTTGGAACGACGTGAGAGTGAGTTAATGGTGACGGAACTTTGTTTTTTTTGGTGACCTGTCTCTTTAAGTAATATAACATAAATGACTAACCTGTAATTATGTAGAAGTCTATTGCACTGAGTAAACGCGAAATCATGCATGAACACAATGAGCTTTCAAACCGCCTCGCATCCTCACCTGGACGCCTAGAGAACAGTAAGGCAGGAAAATGATGGGGTTCTCCATCACCAGTTGCAACAGCACCTCTTTGTAATGTCATTAAAGCTATTTAGTCTGTAGTCTTACCCTCAGTGGCTAAAGTCTTACCGTGTTTAAAACAAAGCAGAGCTTGTATACGACAGCTCTTGTCGAAAGTACCTCCCACACAATGGCCCCTGAGGGGAGACCCCCTGGAGCCAAGACCCCGGTGCCCAGACCACTCAGCTTCTTTCCCGCAATTTTCCACTCATGTGGCACCCCCAGGCCCGTGCGTGACAGTAACTTCATTAGATCCCTCTTTAACCTGGCCGTATCTCATTTTCTTGAAAGCACCCTCCAGTGGTTGACTAGGCAGGGGGTGGAGTTAATCAGGCTGCTGGCTGTTTTGGCCTAGCCCCCCAGGACGTATGTGTCATAATGGGGGTACAGTATGCAGTACGTCACTGTTGCTGGAGATCTACTTTATCTACCTCGACTAATTTAGAACAATGCAGTGAGATCATAATGGTAAATCTTTGTCCCTGCAGCACATATTCTGATTTTGAATTTTAATAGCGCCCGGACTGCATTAAAGCAATGCCAAAAGTAAACAAACACTGATCTTCGTATTCTGTTTTTTCCAGCCAAACAATAAAAGATGACACGAGAGCTTTTATATTTACTGAAATACAGTTAATAGCTGGAAATAACAGTCATTACTGGGGCAGAAATGGCGTATGAATCATAACGTAACTACATGTATAGGTTACTAAACAAAAACAGCATTTAATATTCGCTTATGCAACAGCTAAACTACAGATTAAACCACGGCGTGTGGCCTATTACTCGTATATGTTAAAACAACTGCCAAACTATAGAGTGGCATTTATCAATAATGTAGTCTTTCACAAGAAATAAGCACCATGAAAGTGTATTGTTTACAAGAAGCTACTGGCTGAAGGATTCCGTTATGAGTTGGGCAGTGAGCCAAGCCTACAAAGTATTGGATGAAACATGTGTATTTGTAATTCATTGTAAACCTTAGAGTGTGTAGTTTAAAAATTCATGCTGTGATCCTCGTTGCTGACAAGCAGCGCATGTATTATTGCATTTGGCCCCACCACAGAACAGAATGTGTGTCTACTACTGAATAATGGTTGTGAGTCCACTATGACACTGAGACGCTAATGAGCATGTAGCTTCAGGCGTAGTTAGCATCGCTCTTTGCCAATGAGGGAGAATCACACAGATCCCAGCAGTACAAATGAAACAGCTGCATTATATCAGGGTGTTTGACGGGCCTGCGTGAGTGTGTTGCATTGCGACAAGCATCTGTTAAATGACGTTTTCACTGCCTCTCACGGATTTGTAGACCAAATCAAAGTTATAATAAATACATGCATACATCTGTAGAGCTATTATAGCTTAAATGTTACTAATCGTTACCATTTTTGCAGGTACTGTTTTAGTACCTTTAGTTCTTGATTTTTGTTTGTGGCAACCCAGCAAATTGGGGACATTCTTAGAATGTTGGCAAAGCTCTTTTAAAGTTCTCAAAAATGTTCTTGTAGTAACGTTTGTAGAACACTTTTAAAAAATTTTGATTAATTTGAAGTTGTTAGCGGAATGTTTTAAAAGGTTACAAAATTAGAATAGCGTTCGTGGCAACGTAAGTACAATGTGTAAAAAACTGGATGTTTCGAACGTTCCTAGAACATTTAAAACAAAATTTTTAACATTTTTGTTACTTAATGAAAACGTTAGAGAAATGTTCTTACAATGTGAAATCGATAGCTTGGAAGCGTGACTGTCGCAACACACTGAATGAAGAGCTCACGACACACCCAAACGCTCCACCCCCTTCCCTTTAGGATCACCTATCTGTGAAGTTCCCTAAGCACAGACACTGCGCAGACCCCTCGGTGCTGCCAGCGTCAAAGAGGGGCTTGTCATTACCTCCCCTCATTCACGTTTGCCCGCTCAAACGTGGCAGAGGAAAAAAGGCACAGATGTTAATCTCTCTTATCCCCTCCTTTTTATTAAGGGAGATTAAAAAGAATAGAGTGCAATTTGGAAGAAGGCCAAGGCAGACTGGATGTGCAAAGTATTTCTGGATTATATCCACTTAGTACAGGCGAGGGCTGAAAAAACGGCCGTCTTGTAAGCCGGTTTGTCATTAAAGACTTTGCAAGCCAGTTGGTCAACCAGAATCACAATAAACTATTCTAGTGCCATGACTAAATTCCCATGGAGGTTGATTCACACAAATGAAGTTAAATATAATGATGATTTAATATGAAATGTTTTTGGGACATTTATCTGCTGAGTGTTTGATTCATTGTGGTCGCTACCTTTAATGTCTGTACTTAAAATGATAGTAGTGAAACCATGCCAGGGCTAAAAGCGCCTGTATTTGTTCATCTTTCTCTGTCTTTTCACATGCCCAGACTTTCCTTTTTTTATCCCATTCACCTCAAAAGAAAGAGAAAAAAGTTAGTCAGTCCCCTGTTTCTTTTGTTGTGCTCTTTCTTCTCCGCAGTCTTTATACTTTTATCCTAATCCCAGCCATGCATGAGTGATCAGTTCTGTCCTGTTGTTTCACTGTTCTGCTAGTTTGCAATCGGTAGGGTTCCCTCTTTGTTTCTTTTCAGCGAGAAACACAGAGAAAAGGTGAGGAGGAGGAAGAGTAATGGAACCTCCTCCGCAGACTAAACCCTTTGTCTTCTTGATCAGGTTTATTTTTCTCTTTTAGATATAAAACTGACTGTAATTAGGGGAGACCGGTGCGGTGATGATGTGTTCTTTGCCAGCTCTTAGTCTTTGGAGAGCGGTTGAAATGCGGCATCAAAGCAGAGCGATGAAGTCCAGCAGTCACGCGGCCCGAGAAGGTTTTGATGTATGAATTCAATATAAAGATTAGCAGATGTCAAGCCCTGTCCGAAGACTGTACCCGACAGCTGAAGAAAGCTCTCGTGCAACATGAGGAAAACAGGCACCAGGGCATCTAAAATTCTACCTGAAACACGAACAAGCTTTACCGCAAGGGCCCGGGGGTTTGTTGGTAGCTGTTTGGTTGTTTGCCTTCTGTTTCCCAGCATCTAAACAGGGGTTTTGATCCCTGGAAACTCAGGAAGTGTGTAGAAAGAACAATTCACATCCAAACTGTTATTTATCAAAAACTGATTTATCCCCAGCGAGCAAATTTAAGATGCAAGAACGTTTCCGTAACGTTTCCAGTAAGTAACAAAAAATGTTAAAGGTGTTATTTTGAAAGTTGTAGAAACGGCCAGATGTACTAACGTTATTGCTTGGTTATAGGAACGTTATTGAATTGTTTTAAAATTCTTTAACATTCTTTAAACATTACACTAACAACTTTAGAATAACGTTTTTGATATGTAATGATATATGACTTAAAACAATGGTCTACGAATGCTTCTGCAAGTATGTTTCATCATAACTTAAGGGACCTTTTAGAGAACATCAGCCAATGTTCTGTGAACATTCCCTATTAGCTGTGTCTAACCTCTTAACTCGAGGCGAGCACTATATATAGTTTTTGTTGTGATGAAAACTGTGTGCTCTTAGAACTATGTCAGAATATCACTAACCAGCAACTTCTACATTTTTGAATCTTTTATTCCTCTTCTTTATGCATAACTGCTATGAGATGCATAATAAAGGCTGTGGTCAGTGTGTCCTCTGTTCAAAGGGACGGTCATTGTTGCAGACTGATCCCTTCTCTCTGTGGTTGTCGGGCCCAATTAAAACTAGTCTGGGGGCGTGGGGTGAGCCAGGGGGAGGGGCCGACCAGCACTCCACAGGAAATTATGATCGCAAATGTCTTCCTGTTGAGTCCCGCGCTCGGCACTATAAAGTGAAGCGAGTCGGCGTTACCTGAAAGGGCTGAAATCCAAGCAGACATCCGCATCATCCCGGTCCACAGTCCAGCAGGGTCGCACACAAGTGGCCTTTTGTGGCCGGCGAAAAACGGGATTAAGGAGGGAATTGATTTTCTGTGGAGAACAATGAGCGGGTGAGAGGAGCAGGGGCCAAAGCTCTGCATCACACGGCTTCAGTGCTCTATAAAAGACCAAAGCCGCACAACACTGAGATTAAAGCAATCAGGTTCTTTACCCCCGCGCCGCCCCCACCCCTTGCTGCCACATTACACACTCTACTCACAATAAGCAGAATAGCCAAAAAGAAGAGGGAGAAAATGGACTGTTTGCTTTTGCCTTTTCCTTCAGCCCTCCAAACTCTCGAAGGCAATGACAGACAGATTGGTGGCAGAACAGGCTGGTGGAGTTGCTTATGGCAGCAGCACAGTGTAAATGTAACATATTTGGGATGTTTTTGTGGAGTGAAGATGACGTGGTGATGGGATCAAGGGTTACACATGAAAGAGCTGGGCTGCTCGAGTGCAGCTATGGGTACTATTGTTGTAACAATTATTTGCATCCATTTGGTCCAAGCCTGAAAACATTGAGCTGGCTGTACGGCAGTATAGTAATACATGCACTGTAGTGACTAAGTGTGCTAAGTATGTATGTTATGGTGAACAAGCATTGATACATTCTGTGGAGTCGCTAGCATTGGTCGTTCTATAAATGATGGAAATAGAGACATAACTGTTTTGACTGACATCCCACTGTATTAATCATCCTACAATCTGAATCATCTTACATCCTACAATCCACTCACCTGTTACTAATCTACTGCGCTAAAATAGCGCTTTACAATTCTGTTAGCTACATAAGGCTTGCTGACCAAAAACATGATTTTTAATTATTAATTATTTTTAACTATACCTTTAAGACGCGTCTTACTGTGAAGGGTGACTACTTGTAATTCGAAAGGCCAAACACGGCCAGATATGTAGTAAGATTCAAGACTGAGGAAACTGAGAAACAAGATATTCTAAAAGGCAGGAAGGTGTTGTGAAATATCTGAAATATCACAGCGGCACAGATGAATTATCTTGTTCTGTCAGGGTTAAAAATGGATGATTACAGACAGGAAGTTCGCTGCCGGACCAGGGTTCAGATTCATGAGGTCGATGAGCGCTAAACCCCTCTGCCTGTCCAAAATGAGGGCTGTGATCTCCTTTTGTTGCTCACTGGGAAGTCTTGGTGCACTTGCCCGTCCTGTTCCATCATTAAACAGATTGTGAGCAGACTGTCGAAGGCCGCGGCCAGAACGGACGAGCAACAGCCACTTCATTAGGGCCATTATGAGAGAAAGAGGCTTTTCTTCTCCCTATCATAGACAAGAATGCTTAGGTCTGTTTAATCACATAATTCTCTTCTAGTGCACTACAGAGACTGCAGCGCAGCGAGAGCTTTTCAGGCACATGACAACTCCGAGATATTAATTATATTCATCTTCTGGAATACGCTCGGAATGAGAGGGAATTTGATATCTGCTGTCCTGTGTTATTTTCTCCCTTGCCTTCTCTCTTGTCTTTTTCCAGCTGGCGCTTTGAAGTGTTCCTGTTTTTGTTCTGGGACGGCTGCGCATCCCACCGCTCCCCGGGCTTTGATATCTCCGGAGGGGTGAGGGGTTACCAGGCAGAGGTCTGGAGCTGGGATATCCTAACTTCTCTCTCCAAGAGGGTTGACCTCTGCACCCGAGGGGAGGTGCGAGGGATTCCAAATGCACCGCTCCTTTTGATGTGCCCTCTTTCAGAGTACTTAATTAGCCAGTGGATGGACGTTTAGCTGGAGCTAGAATGCTTCCTGACAGTGTACGACCTTTAAGTCAGTGCGGTTAGGGCTATTGAAACACTGATGCTTTGGAACACTAACTTGTTTGGATTGGGAATTGACTAAAGCCGCCTGTTTACGGAACAGCGCGGGGTGAAAGGAATGAAAACATTGTTCTTTGGGAAGATGAATGATTCATGATCTCTTGGCATTGGAGTTTCTTTCAGGCCTACAGACCTAAAATTAGCAGGTTGATTTTAGTGCCAGACTGTTTATTGGAATATATTTTCTAATATATCTCAGAATCACGTTTTTTTATGAGCACGTATAATGTGCCTGCCTGAATCTTTAAAAATGGACAAATCAGATATAGTGATTAGTGATAGTATTGATATATGGATTTTTTAATGAATATTTAATTTTTTTATTATTATTTGTTGAGCTTTTAATTTGTTACTAAGGATAATATGTGAATAAATAAAACGTGTACCAGGGCCAGAAATAAAAAAACTTTTGATACACAAGGGTAAATATTGTAGGTGGAAAATATTATGGTTGAACTCTACCTCTATACCATATTAAGGTATAGAACCACAATTTCCACAAATAAAATTAGCAAATCAAGCACAAATGTACAGTACGAGTGTACAAAGGTGAGTCTATGTGGATAAGTTAGGCACTCCGCATTAATAAGCGCATCTAAAAATAATACAGTTAAAAATATTCGTTTTTTTCCGGTGAAAGGGATTTGGAAAAAAATGCTTAACTGTGTTGTAATTAAGACATGAAAGGAGTCTGAAATATTATTTCAGGAAAATAGTATAATGATGAAGCTTCTGCGCAGGTTTAAAATTTAAACAGGGCTTAAACATTCAGCAGTACAAGTCCCACGACGGGCACGTTTCCTCCTCTCTCTTCACCTCACTCCAGAAACACCCTCTCTCACCAGCCTGATGTCTTCATGTCTGCTTTAGAGACGGTTAACATCAATATATGACAATATGAATGCCATCAAGCCTGCAGTGAAGGGGAGAGCTTTCTTAAAGATCCAATTTCCAGTTACTCCTGCTCTCAGTGCCCCTAAAGTGGGTCGCCACTGCCCGGGAGAAGCTGTCTCAGCTGGAGCGTGCTGGATTCATCAGGCCTGGAAAATCAATTCTTTATTGCAGCACTTTGTGGCTAATAATTTCCCTGTGTCTCAGTAGGAATGAGCAAATAAAGCCTGTTTGTTTCATTTTGGAGGTCCAGTAAAAGTGCCCCATACTGCTGGTCGGGCACCGACTCTTCTCCACATCTAACTAATAGAAAGCTGACCAGCGACAGCACTAATTTGTGATGCAGAGCACACCGGTTACCCATGAATGTGAGCACAGATCGCACGAAATTGCATGTCATTACAAAACATTAGCAAAATGTTAAAGCTGGTAACGCTAAATCATGGAGCGTGAATTCGGATAAACATCTCGACTTGTACTCTATCTGATGGGATGTTCATTCTGCTGAGGGCTGCAGTCATTAAAAATGAACAAAAATCGTTTCAAGCAAGTAATAGATCAGTATCGATCAGCACATCTCCTAAACTTACACCGATTCACAACGGTAGCTTCATGACTGTGAAATATAATTTGTTCAGGTACGATTTCAGGGGAAATGTCCGCCTGTAAACAGAACATCCGACCACTAGGTGGCACAACGTTTGTAGCTTGTTATTACAGCTGTTTTTCAGAATTTAAACTTGTCATCCACATTAAGAATATAACTGTTCAATTACTGTGCAATTTCATGTTTCAGACAGAGATGGCGGTAGAGAGGCAAAAGTTGTGAATTGCAGCTTTGTCTGAGGAAGAAAAATAAAATATCAAAAGGGAACAAAACTCTTCTGACATCACACCGCAGGCATTCGGCTCAAATTTCGCGAATAAATGCCGTCCGTCTGTAAAGCCACCAAGCATGGTCTAAACAGAATACTTGAGCATGCATACAAAACAGCAGAAAATGACTGGACTTAAGATTCTTCCATAACAAACTAACAGACGAACTCCCACAGCTGAATCCTTTTGTTTAACAAGCATAAAAGGATTTTAAGAGATTTACTCACTGCTTCTGATTTAAACATCAAGGCTTAACCTATTTCTTTATGAATAAGGAGCCGCAGTACTGCAGAAAAGCTCAAAGCAGAACATGATGATTCAGACGTTTGCTCGTTCTGCCATATGAGAGCCGGAGTCTTAATGACTTTGTTCCCCAGCGTCTCGATGCTTTGTGACATCTGATCAAACACAGTTGGCACACGCGCAGCAGCAGTTACTGTACACGGCCAGAGAGCAAAAGAACATGTTGTTTAGTGAGGGGGGAAGCTGAAAGAAATGGACTGTGGAGCTGAATCTCAGACGTCAACTGTGGCTGGATGCTGTGAGAATGATGGACAGATCTGATGCCATTTTGTGGCCTAATGAGGTAGCAAATCAACTCCCTTATTTTGCAGAAAAACAGCAGAATGAAACTGCCCCGCGCGTCCTGAGTTTTGCCAAGAAACTGTTTTCAAAGTCAACCCTAATGTCTTTATCTAAAAGCATTCCTGTCTCTGGTAAACAGTGAGGTTATTTAAAAATAAATAGGTATTTCTGTGTTTATTACGCATTTTCTTTTGTTATATTTTAAAGGGATAGCGAATAAAAATTCTTCCATTATTTACTCACTGTCACGTCATTCCAAACCTGTGTGACTTTTTTGTGCTTCTAATAACAACAAGTATGTTGGTAAACAAACATCATTAATGACACCACCTGACTGGGTATTGTATGGACACAAAACCACGGAGACATTTCTCAAAATAACTTATTTTGTGTTCCGCAGAAGAAGAAAGTCATACGTTTGGAATGACATGAAGGTTTAGTAAATTATGGAAAACCTCTTTTTGGGTAAACTTTCCTTTTACTGATCTTTTTTGTTTTCATTTAACAGGACAGTGTAGAAAACAAGGCATGGGTTGAGGAAAGGACCTCAAGCTGGGGCCCAAACACCAGGTTACCCATAACACTAATATAATATGCCAAAGCATTGCCCCCAAGGCTATGTAGTCAGTTGATGTTTGATAGTCCACATAACTTTTCCACAGACAGTCTATGGCTGGCTAATCGATCAGCTCAGTGGGTTTCCCTAGCACTAGCCAGAGCCTGCTGTCCGTTCATCTCACTCTTTCAAACCCTTTCAGCTTTATTTTCAGACACAACCAAATTCACTACTACAAAGAGCAGACCGTGGACATGTTTACAAGTGCTTCTGCTAGACCTGTGTACCACCAAACAGAGGCTGACTCAAGATCTTCTCAGTTTCTACCACCCACGAAACACTTCAGTCATTCCAGCACTTTGGCTTCTAGCAGATTTCACACACACATCATAGTTCTGAACTAAGAAAATCTCATGGTGTCTTAGGTCAAAACTGTTCTGTAGATGCCATCGTTATTGTAATGAGCTGCAGGAATATCACCTATCTAATACTGTTAATTGTCAGAGCAGAGGAAGTTTGGAGGTTTGACCTTATTATAATTTCAAGGTGAAATATCTAAGCACAAAACAAAAACGTGTCATTTGAGCTTTCAGTTTCATCTCGGCTAACAGGGAACATTCTCAGAACATTGCCAAATGTTCTCTAAAAGTTCTTAGTTATCAAAAATGATCTTGCGGTAACATTAGTAGAATGTTTTCGTTTTGAATGTTGAATTTTGTTACTTCATGGAAACGTTAGGGAAACGTTCCTACAACCTAAAATTGTTAGCTAGGATGGGGGAATAAAATTGTGTTTCCTTTTCAGGTCCTGGTGTTAATTTTACATAAAACAATTTTGACCATAAGCACAGTAGACATAGAACATTTTGGGATATGTTACAGCCCCAATATGCAGTATGACAGTTATAGTGTTGTCATATCTGTACTGTATGTTAAAATACAGACTGTTTATATGCTAGTGTATAATCCTGACCAGTGAGAGAGTTCTGTGGTAATTCAGACCATCGCTCAGCTTTAGCTTTAGCTTTATTTAAGAGCTCATGTCTGCAGTAAAACACCAGTTCCAGACTTCCTACTACTCCAAGCTCCCCAAGTGGTGATAAACACTCAACATATGGGAAATTACTGTTGGCCAATAAAAGGTTGTTGGCTTTTGCTGACATGCAGTAAATTAGGCTGTTTGCATTGGAGAGTTACAATATGGGCTCCTATGTGCTACTTCTTCTCAAACACAGTCTTCCCCTCACTCTTATTTTTTACATTAACTCGGTCATATCTCTCGTAGTTGGTGGTAACGCAGTGGGGTATATGCACACAAATTACACACATAAAACCCCCAAAGCCTGGAAAATATTTTAATAGCTTCCGTCCCCCCACTGTAACAGCAGAGTGCTGGTGAACTCCGGGCATATTACTGGCGCAATTAAATGCGAAACACTGGGTGGAACATGAGGGAAAAGATGCCCAAAATGGCCGTAAACAAGGGAAATGACACTTGACAAGTTGTAATTTATCGACGTCGTTTGAAAGGAAAAAAGACTCACTGTTTTAAAGAGAGAAAAGGGATTCATGAGGACGCGGGCGTTAAAGAAAACCATTCATACAACCTAAATGCATCAAAAGCAGCCCAGAACAGAGAAAAAATAGAAAGAAAGAGAGAGATAAAGAGACAGAAGGAGAGAGCGAGAAAGAACAGTGAGACTTCAAAGTCCATATGTAATAAAGCAGAGCACACAGAGAGCAGAACATATGATGATAGGAGAGAGAGCAAGAAAAGCCCCTGGACGCTTTTGGGACCTCTCTTCATATCATCTCATCTCACAGAATGCCAGATTTCAATCAGCAGGCTGTTGAAGAGCGGCCATTACACAGAATGGAGACGAGAGAGTGTAGATACACACACAAATATATGTACATCACCCACCCTTCTGTGCAGTCCCCAATATACAACGATTGCCAAACTGCTATTAAACAGCTGCATTTTTAACGGAGACAAGTTACAATAGAAATCAGTGCAAACAGCCACATACAAACCTGAATGGGTATTTTTAAACACATAAAATATTCTGTCCTCCATCTCCGCCACTGTACCTTTTGAAAACGTAATGGCGTGTCACCTTCCATGATAACAGGTACGACTTGTAGATATAGATAATAAGGTAAATTAGGTATTATCTTGACTACTATCTTGATCCTTTAGTAATGGGACGGTATCGTTCCATTTCGGCACGTGTGTCCATTGTACCTCTGCATCTTAGTGCTATTATAAGTGTCAGGCGGATAGTCATCCAGCCAGTAAAATAACTACGATTAAAATGTAAATTGTTCCAGTAAAATGCACTGTCACCGATTTCAGCTAAAAGGGAAAATAAATAAATAAATATGAACGATAACAAGTGCAGGGCTTCAATTTGTGCCTGGCAGATGGGTAATGCAATGATTATGGGTATTGTGTGATAAACTGGACGTGTGTGTGTGTTTGTGTGTGTGTGTGTGTCCTCTGCCTATTATCAAGCAGTGATATTGTTCCACAAAAAGAATACTTTGTTTTTTTTGGGGGGGACTATTTACTGGAGAAATGAAAAGCAGCATATTTTTTCCACTAGCATAATAGTAAAATGATAGCTATCAAATGGATGGTAAAAGCTAATATACAAGAAAATGAGATTGGAGCCCTCACAAAGGGCTTTAAATTAAAATCATTGAACCACCAGTGTATCTGAGAGTGTAAATGCTTTATCTGCCTTCGTGGCATTTGACAGAAAACAACTGTGAAAAAGATGTGCTTGAAATGATTATACTTTGTGATGTTTTTTATAGACACATGGAAATCTTCCGGGGATTTAAGCGTAAAGTTTCAATTTATCCTTGGGGGGCGAGAACTAAAAAGCCAAAATGCATTTTTCCAGCCTTGTTTGCTGTGATGCGTTTGGTGTAAATGAAGAGCGCAAATGCGACCGAAAAGCACCGCATTAGAGGTGGGGAATAAATATTCCAATTCCAGCCCAAAGTGTCTTTATTTTGACTCAAATGTGAGATATGCCGTTGCCATGGTGACAGGGTGCAGGCTGCAGCCCTCTCCCCAGCTGTTGGGAGTTTTTTTTGTGTGTGTGCATGTGTGTGTGTGTGCATGTGTGTTTGTGCAAGCCCAAGCGCGCACATTGAAGCCCTGCTCTCGTGCTGTGTTCCCCTTTCAGTCGCCAGAATAGAGTCTCAACTAATCCGTGAAAGTTGTGGTGCTCTGAACTGTCAGCCAAGCCTTTTCCCACTGAATTGAGGGCCGGGGGTCTGCACTGGGCTTTACACTTGATTGGTCTTCGTCGTGGCAAGACTCCCCTCCCCGCTGGGTGTGGGCCCGTCCCCCTCGCTGTGCTGCTCGGGTCTAGGCTAATCGCCTTCTCCCCGCTGTAATTACCCACACCCAGCCTGGGCATGCTGAAACCACCAGGCGTCTCTCCATCTTTCTCCATCATGGTCCTTCACCAGTACTGGCACTGAGGACCACAGCCTGGTGTCTATGCACTGGAAATCCTGCTTAAGTCTGGCCTGGTCTGAAGCATTGGCTGCTGGGCAGGGGTTCTATTAGGGAGAAGCATTGAGAAGGTGTCCAGCTAACAGGGAACGTTCTCAGAACATTGCCTAATGTTCTTTCAAAGTTCTCTCTCAAAATTATCAGGAAAGTTCCTGCAGTAATGTTAGTAGATCTATTTTTGACATTATATATCATATATCAAAAAAAAATGTTATTTTTAAGGAGTTAGTGGAAAGTTTTAAAGACATTACAGAATTAAAACGTTTAAATAATGTTTTAACCAGGCAATAACAAAAATACGATGTCTAAAAATCTGGACCTTTTGAACGTTCCTAGAACTCTCAAAATACAATTTTTAACATTTTGTTATTTAATGGAAATGTTTCTACAAGCTAAACTGTTAGCTGGGTGGCCCACACTACCCGTCTTCACCTCCACACACACAAACCAAAGATGATGGGTTTATACAGGCTTGTAATGCAGCAGCACAGCTAGCGATGTAATGGTTTGTCTCACAGCTCCACAGCAACAACACAAAACACTGGGGTTGATGTGCCCTGTAGGAACGGATTCAATTTACTGAACATACAGAGATAGAGGCATTGATTTTCATAGCACCGATCAATTCGGCTGATAATTACAGAGCAGCTAGAGTATCCACGCACACAGGACATCAGATTCAGATGTTTACTGTCTCTGATATCACATGCCCCCATGTAAGAACGTTCCCTTAACATTTCCATAAACTAA
This sequence comes from Botia almorhae, assembly GCA_036877575.1. Lineage (NCBI taxonomy): Eukaryota > Metazoa > Chordata > Actinopteri > Cypriniformes > Botiidae > Botia > Botia almorhae. The sequence continues at coordinate 28,533 of JAZGTJ010004630.1, forward strand.
CGGAAACATCAAAAACGTTATTTTGGAATTTATTGTATGACAGTTCAGTTTTCTCGACACTGTATTAGTGCTTGGTTAAAAGAACGTTATTCAAACATTTTTCGCATTTTTAAAACGTTCCACTAACAACTTAAGAATGACATTTTTTGTATACGATATATAACATTCTGCTTTAAACTACTGTGCAAAAACATTTGTACACAAACTTTGAGAGAACTTGAGCCAATGTTCTAAAAACGATCCCTGTTAGCTGGGTCTGTGATATCAGACACTGGCAAATCAGTCGTAGAAACAACAGCAACGCCATGACTGGGAATATTCTTTGTGCCCCAGATTTACAGCAAGATCAAACAGTTCCTCAGACAAAGTCTTCATTTCCATTCAGCTGGAAAATAAGTGAGCCATATCAATATTGAGGTGGCCTCCTAAGATGTACTGTCACATTTTTAGAGTTCTGTAACAGCAAAGCAGCAGACAGATTACAGAGACCGGTACAGAGAATCTGGAGGCAACAGAAGACATGGAGTGTTTATTGGACCCTTTTTGCTGCTAACATCTTATTATAGATATTTTTGTCCTTTCAAATCATTTGGCAGATTCACAGTGACAAATCCTAAAGCCCTGGCTCTGTCAGAGCAGATCAAAAGATAACTCGCATTTCAAAATACAGAAGGAGAGAAACAGAAAGAAGGACAGAGAAAAAAGCCAGAAGGGGGCATACTGCTCTCTTTTTACATTGATGAATAAGCCATTTAAGCTTGCCATGAGTCTCCTTTCCTCTGTCTCCTTGCTTCATGCTTTAAATAAAGCTTTTTTGGGTTAAAAATGAACAAAAATCAGTTATTAAGTAAATACATGACAGATCAGTGTTCAAAATAGTCTCCTTACCAATTCACAACAATAAGTTGATAATGATTTATAATTTTATCTGTCAGATCTGATTTCTTGGGAAATGTCAGTCTAACTTTTTTTGACTTCAACATATGTAAAGAAAAGTATGTAAAGCATCCTGCAATTTTATGTTTTAAACAGAGATGGCGGTAGAGAGACAACAGTTAGTGGTTGCAGCTTTAAAAAATAAATTCTGCATTGAAAAACAGTCGTTGTTTTTTGAGTTTTAATTGTTAGATGGGCAAATTTATCAACACCTCCACGCCATAGACGAGTCCATAAGGAATCAGAAGTTTAACCCAAGTGTGGAGCATTCCGTGGAGGGGCGTAAAGAAAGATCTGGAATCCAGCTTCCAGGAAGCCCTGAGACCCCCTTGAAGTTGGAATGAAAAGTGTAAGGTTAGCCTCTCAGCTGTGTGTCTCAATCCATAATCCTGCCCAAAAACCCCAGCCGAGAGCAGCCCGACACTCCCATGGCGTTCCTGACCAGTGAAGGCCTGGCCTTTGCAGATTTATGGAGTTCAGCTCGGTGCCTTTACTCTTCTGTTTGGGCTAAGACTTTAAGACAGGCTGCCAGAAGTTGCAAGAGATTAAGAAGAAATAGATCTGGGCTCTGTTGGTCCATGTAAAGTCCTGAAGTTGGTAGTTATGCTTCATTGTAAACTGTTAATTATATCGGAAGTATAAAAAACACACGGCTAAGGTGAGTGTTTATATACATGTCATTGCGCAATGTTTTTTTAATGTTTAAGTAACTTAAGGGTGTTGTGGTC
>JAZGTJ010004631.1:3964-30193 GCA_036877575.1 Botia almorhae
TTTTAAAGCTATTGAAAATTCATTTTTATCCTACTGTCCTTTTTGATTGTTAGTACTTTTGAGTAAGCATCAGAATTTATCCAAACTATATTTTAATTTAACATTTACTGTTATTTGTGAATTATTTCGACAGATTTTTTATTTTTTTTTAAACTGCCAGCTCACAGGAGTCATTCATTCATGAAAGGTGGAACCAGTTCTGGTATGAATAAGAACTGGTTCTTTCAAAATTACTCATTAAATATTATCATAGTTGGATGGATCATTTTCAGTTAATGTGACCTCCTAATCTAATAATCTAGTGTTGTTCATGTTGACAGCATCTGATCTGAGGTCAGCTGTAACAGACAGTTCAGTGGCCAGCCCTGTTATGATTACAGGACGGCCCAGAGCTAATAACAGGTTTGGCTGCTTCTCAGTTCCTGCAGCCGAGAAACTGTAATATTCACATAGACACAAACACAGTGTCATTATGCTCCACCCTAAGCCTACAGAGGCACCCAGCCTGTCATTTAAGAGCCCAGATCACAGACACGGGAGGAGGGGGTCTCGCACCGCACCGCAGCCTGGACCACTCCTCTGTTGAGTGGGAGAGGAGATTAATGGAAAGAGAAATTGGCTGGGGCCATTTGTGTCAAAGGCTCATGAGCCCCAAATAAAAAAATGAGAATTTAATATGGAACAAATATGTTTTACTATATATTAAAGAAAAACTGCCCCTGCAGAGGAGACCCAGGTCACACCCACACATTAGGTCATTGTGTTGGACCAATAAGAATTTTAGTTTTTGGGTGAACTGTTTCTTTGGTCCAAACCTCGCTGCTTGGTCTTTGTGGTACAGATATTAATGATAGATATGCTGTTACTTTTTTTTAGTTATTGTTGCCATGTGTGCAATAAACCAGACGCAAAGATAACACAGTACTATGTATTCAGTACATTAGATGCTTTAACAATAAAATGTTTTTAAGATGTTAATTTATGTTTTACTTCAGGTTGTCAGTAGGAAATATCCACATAGATTTCCAAAAAAAAATTGCAGTTACCTGTAAAAATCAAGAGATTACTGTGTGAACATAATCAATGTAAAAAGTCAAGAGATTGTTGTATGTTCAAGGAGTTCAACTTGAGTTAGGCACTTTCTGTAAAACAAATTATGTAAATTGAGGGTGTTTCAAAAATTAATCCACTGTATCAATTTTATTGATCAATTAACTTTTGCCGGTTAATATAACTCAAGTCTATATTTGGTGTGCTCATTCTTTGCCTGTAAAAATGTTTTTGCACACAATGTTTCATTTGCACACAGTTGTTAAGGTAGGTTGTTCCAAGCATTTTGTAGATGACACACTTCTCATAGAATTACTGTAGGCTGTTTTAGTTTATTCAGGCTCTACATATAAACTCAGACTGAGACAATGATGATCAAATCAGATCAACCACCCACGACATACTAGCGTTACATGCTAGCATATTTTGTACAGCACTACATGTTCTTCAAAAATGTAAAAAGTTGGATAGTTGGATTTTTCTCATCTTTGTCAAATGTAATATTATTGTTTTGTAATAGTCACACCTTGATTCTTTGCAATAAAATATTTAGTTATTTCTTCCAAAAGATATCAATTGATGAAATTTACATTTATGCATCTGACAGACGATTTTATCCAATAAATTAAATCTCTGTTTTAGAGTTAAAGATCACAAACCAGTTATAGAATGAACAAAGGTTCGAAGAGATGCAGTTACATGCCTGCATCATCAGCATCTCTTAGCGTTAGCTTATGTGCAACACCGTGGCCTTTAGTGGGCCGATGTTAGCTTCAGCGGGCTCATCATGAATAAAATAATGTTGGTATTTTAGCTGCGATGAGTGCAGAGAGGGAACTGGAGCACGAGAATTGCGGCGAGGTTCACGGCTGTTTTTTCCGCAGGCGTGGAGCGTGAAACTCGCTAATGCGATCTGACAGTTCTGGAGCAAGTAGAAGAGCGCTGGACAGAAAAAGGAGAGAAATAGAGGGAGATTGAGGAGAAAAGAGAGGGGGAGGAGGAGTCTAGGAGATACGGGGGATGATGGCAAGAGGATGAGTGCTTGTATTGAGGTCATGAATGTAAAGAAGGTTGATCTTTTGCGACCTCTATGAAGTACTCCCTTTGTCTTTAAATTATTAACTCTTTGTTTATGGAATGACAAGGTTTCGCTGGAAAAATGTGTCCAGTCGTTACTGCAATATAAAATACCGTATTTCGTTCTTGTGATGTATGCGCTCGATGGATCAGGGCTTTTCGTTCTTTGTTGAAATGTCAGTGGTTTCATCGAACCATGAAAGAAAGGTTCAACATCAACTGACATTTTAAACTTCATTTGACATGATGATGGCAGGCCTTTTCTGACAGAAGAAGCCCTGCTTGTCTCCGTAGTTTCAGGAGTTAAATAACATTACAAGCCTATTAAAAAATGTGATAAATATTGAATATGTTGAGATTACCTCTGCGCTGGGTTATGTAAAGGTATAACTGTCATCTTTAATTCATCCACATATACAGCCATACGACAGACTTCATCTTGGATTTATTTACTGAACATTTTGCCTTGAAAATTTTTAGCCAAAGTCACCATTCATTTTCATTACAGGGGCAGTGTGTGTTTTGGCCTTTCTGCTATTAACTTTTGTGTTTCAACAAAGCAAATAACCATACAGATATTTGAAACACAAATTTGACGACAGAATACAGACGATACCTTTTAAAATGACCAAAAACGGTTAAATTGAATGTTCAAATGTGCATAATTCATATACATTATAAAGTTAATTGAATATAACATTTCAATTACATTATAACATAATTTCTAGCGCCGAGTGCAAATTTTTAAATCGTAATCATGTCGGTAGTAATCTTTGTGTTCATACGATGCTTCCACTGTTATTAATAAGAGGTTGTTAAATATTTGATTCTCTTTTAATTATTCATAAGATTTGTCATAATCACATTTATCATGTTAAGTTAGCGTAGTGTTTTACGGTGTTGAGACAGACATTGGCTTTCATTGAGAATCAGAGTAGTTGAGACGCATCCCATAATCTTCTAGGCTTGGCAGCTTCAAAGCATGTCTTCTGCCCCGAGCCAGGAAGGTGTAGCACCTGCAGATCTAAAACTTCACATTACTATGCATTTATGTAATAAAATAAGACAGTTTACAATAATATAACCGTATGGAGTCAGCTGCCAAGCTAGAATCAGAAAGGGCTTGCGTGTTAGGACCAGATGAGATGCACTGACAGAACTGGGATGTTTAAAGCTTTGAGACTTACTTTGTACGGTGCCTAATCATGCAGGTAACCAGAAGGTTTGTAGTTCAATCCACAGATGTTGTGAGATACAAGCCATCATAATAGTGCTCTTGAGGTAGACATTTAACTCACGTTAGTGTAGTAAAAAGTATTCTGGAAGTGGATTTATAGTGTGATCCAAAATTCTGGACCACTTTGGAATTCCAAAAAAAAAAATTATTTTGGATTTAAACAACGATTTAGGATTTAGAAATATTTAATCAAACAAAAGTGGTGTAAAGTTGAATAATTTGGTCGGTCAACAATTAAATAAAAAAGTAAAGTAAATGTGACTGCTTTTGTTTTGTTTGATTTTCTTGCTTCCATTGAAGCAAGAAAATTGCTTTCCTGTAGCTCAGTGGGTAGAGCATGGTGTTAACAACGCCAAGGTCATTGGTTCGATCCCAGGGATTGCACATACTCAGAATCAATGTATAGTATAATGCAATGTAAGTCGCTTTGGATAAAAGCGTCTGCTTAATGCGTAAATGTAAATGAAGCAAACAGGATGTTTTTGAACATCTTAAATCATGTTAGGACAAACCTGTGTGGTCCATGCCTGCTCAAGTAAATGCTATTAATACAAAAGGGGAAAATACCAAAAAGGTAAACCTAGTTGCCACATACGCACAGCACAGGTGATGTCCAGTTAAGTAACAGAAGTCAGTAAATACAGCATCTGTGTGTTGTAATCTGTGTGAATAATCTCATTAGTAATATCTTAATAATCTTGCTTCAGAAGTCTTGACAGTGAGGTGATTTATTGGAATGTAACCTGGGGCTGTTCCTGTGTTTGGGGTGGAGCAGTTCATGCACACTGCCTCAGTCAGCTGCATCTGTTCAAGAATCATCCCTATAGACCTTTTCTCTTATTCAAACCTTTGTGACAAAATTCTGAGACTTCCACCAATGGCCTCTGTGTAACAAGAAACTAACCTGAGGGAGACACACAAAACAGCGCTCTGTGGCAACACTGCAATAAACTGTTTCACATACTAGTTTCGGTAATTAAGATTCACGTCTGCTGATGCATTATGTTTATGGTGAATCATGGTTTTGGTGGCATTCATTCTCATTTTTCTTGAGATGAATCACCAGATTTCTCAACACCTGGTTAATGATTTAGTTCTGTGACAGGTTGAGTCTTGTGGTTGGTAGTAAAAGTGCTCTGTTTTGAACTTCCCCTCATTTCTGTGTCCCTCTGGTGTATAACTTTTCAGAGAAACAAGTACAGCATGCAGCAAGGTTTGGGTGGGTCATCTGACAGGCAGTTGAGTGTGTTAAACTCTTTCAGGCAGTTTGATGCTGCCCTCTGCTGGTTGATTTATCAAAGTACTACTAAAGCCACTTTTGGAGGAATATTCTTAGGTACAAATGGGGTAGCCCTCATACCACACATGAGGTGAATGCAGGTACCTTTAGACATTTTCTCAAGAACATAATGTTTTTAAAATTATCCAGATAGTTACATCAAATTCATCCCATGCTAGGTTAGGTGAAACTTTATGCCTATTTTAAGTAATAGAACAGTATGCACTTGATACATCATTAAGTTTACTTTGTTTTGCTTGGTTAATCACTGCATTCTGCCATTCGATATAACGACTGCTACAATTCTATTTTTGATCGTTGTCCCTGACAACCAGTTTTCTTCTATTGAGTTAGTACCATGTCATTCTAAGGTCCCTCTCTACTCGCAAAATCAGATAACTTGAACTCAAATCAATACTTCATGTCCATATATTTATTTTTTTGGTCAGTAGCCAACTAGCCATGAGGTAATGTAGTTAACCACTTCACAATGAGAAAGTGTTAGAATAAAACTCAGCAGATGTAAACCAAACAATCCTTTTAAAATCATATCTGCAACATATTATGATCATAAATCCCAGCAGTCATTCATGTGCCTGCTGTAGTTATTAGTTATCTGTGTTATTATCTTCCTTTATTGAGAACTGTGTTGTTATTGATCAGTAACCAAAGAAAAGCGAGGCCCAGTCGTAATGCAATCTATTGCATCCCAAATCCTATCTAGTGCAGAGAAACCATGACCTCACATACCTCAAGTGACTCATTCATCATGTGCTTATGGAATAATTAGCAGGAGGTTCAAAAGAAAAACACTAAGGATTTTCAATTTGGTGTTTGGGTCTGTGTGTGTGTTCTCGTGTTTTTTTATTTGAATGTGTGTATGGGTAGTTGATTTAATTGCAGCGCATAACTGTTAGTATTATTCATCAGCTTTTATTTGTTAATTTATTTGAATTTTGAACTTTTGGGGAGGAAATTGGTTAATGTCATTAGGAAATTATATAAATTCAAATCCAGATGTACACACAATTATATTACATGACACATAGAATATAACATTTTCTAGATATTCTACCCTTACCTAGATTTTGTGCATTTTGTACATTAGCTGTTAAAATGCAATAACAAGTGAGAAACTGATATATCAGACAGACCAGTTAGGAGTTTGATATTTGGTCATTTTGAAGTAAACAGGGAATTATAACTGATGTTGGTAAAGTGTTAAAATTGTTAAAGAAATTTAAACATTTTCAGAGTTTAGTGCTTTTAATTAAACATCAACAGTTTAACTTTGTAGTGAATCTTAAATAAACAGTTTCACAAAAAATTAAAATTCCTAATTTCCTCACCATCGTGCCATCCCAGACCTCAAGCTATTATGAGCTATAAGCAAAATAAATAAAAAAATTTTTGTCTAATTTGTTTTTCACAAAAATTTGTTAAACCCCTTGTCTAACTATGCCAATACTCCAAATAGCAGTTAAACATGTAAAAGTAACTTTGTACATTTTATGAGAGGTGCACCTTCCTTAATCTTTTCTTTATTTTAATAATCAATGAAAAATTGCTGTTTTTTTTCTGCTTCCATGTGACTGGTGCTTCAGACAGGTGTACATTACTTTGTCCAATTCCAATAAATTATACATCATTGTAATGTTTTTTTATGGAGAATGTGAAAATAACAAGAACTCATTTTTAAAAATTTGCTCATTATGACTGATTTTGCCAGCATGGGTCACATTTTATCTCAATATGCACAATAACCAGTGAGACATGATATTATCTGCATGTCACTATATTTGATTTGAGCAGCTCTGTACCTATTATCATCAGCCTCATTTAAAGCTGTGTTAGGATATGTCTCATTAATGACATTCAGGTGTTTTTGTCTATTGAACATTTATGTCACCAAGGTAACAGTATATAGTTGACTGACATAGATGATGCCTAGCTGAAAATAGTGTGTGTGTGTGTGTGTGTGTGTGTGTGTGGTGATTTATAAAAAGTTGATCAATTGAAATGGCTTAAGAAACCTAAACAAATGACAGTGTCGAGTAACAGCAAAAGTGTGTTTGTAAAATTATATTTGTCATTATAGCTAATTATAATTATGTTAGCATGTACAAATCTGATTTAAAACAACTTGCAAAAGTGAGGAAAAGGCAACAATATGAGAAGTGCTATACAAAGTTTAAACTATTGAACTATTGGCTCGACCAGGCCTGCAGAAAATATCTTGTTGAACTTTGTAGTAGGAAAACTAATAGCCTGATGTTACAGTGTCATGCAACATTGCCATAGTGTTTTTATATGCTGCTGACAGAAATGTTATACCCATAGCGTTCTAAACACACATTTTGACATGTTAATACACTGCTTAAAACATACTGTCAGTAACCCTGGATTTATTATTAGCATTAGTAATAATGCATCAGAAAATCCTGCCTTATTTTCTCTCTGAATTGTTACCAGGTAATAAACAGTAGTTAGGTGATGCTGATAATCAAACAGTGACCTATTGCTCATAACCCACGCTAATGCTTAAGTCAGCATGCAAACTAACAGGAAATTCAGCATACTTCAGCCAACTCTGACCTCAGGCAGCCATCAAAGCAGCCGATTATGCCATTCATCCCACGCGTAAGCAGGAGGGTCAGGAAGGATGTGGCAAGGTCAAGGGTGACATATGGTCTCTTCTCATTGGTTAATCTCCTGTTCATCAAGTTTGATCACCTATTAGAAATGACAAACCAAGGTCAACTCCTCGTGCAGCGGAAATTGTTAGAGCTGAAGTGTGTAAGGGTTGCATTAATCCTTGCTTTTATGGTGGCTTAATGCACACAAACGTACCCAGACAAAAATGTGCTTTCTACCCCCCACCACCCACATTCCCTTGTTAAATGCGTGCATAGTCTCACAAGGTTAATATTTTAATAAGATTAATTACTCTAGCCAGTCTAATTAGATTTAAACTCAGGAGAGAAAAGTCAATTCTGTATCTTTTAACACTTGACTGAGTAATAATATTGAGGGTTTTTTTTACGGTCTGAGGCAGAAAACTCTTTTGTTTTTGCAGCACAGCTCGTATGGGGAATATAAAAGACTTGGGTTTACTTTATACATCAGGGATTTTTAGAAGATGCGTCAAGGTCATTAGGCTGAAACACAACACTTTGCTGTGATTGGTTCTACTACAAACACAATCATATTTCATAACGTTAACCCATAAAAGTTATTGATTGGATAATTCCATAGCGGTTCCCTTAGGTTTTCAGATGCCACAAATGTTTTGGGGATCATTACATTACAAATGGACATGTTTGTGATGGACAATGGACATGGGTCTGTGCTTTGTAAAGTAGATACATGCAGAACAATTTCTATCAGATTCACTCATTAAATTAATTTTGTTTGGGGTAAACTAATGTTCTCTGGTTAATTCAGTCATAATAAAAATTTTTCACAAACTGCTTACCGCTTCCCTGACAATTGACTCTGACAGTGATTGGTCAAATTTTCTGTCATTTAAATGGTAGTACTTTTCGATACCACTGAATTATAGAACATTTAAAATGAAAATTGAAGGTAAGGAAAGATGAACAACAAAGGGATTTTTTTCTTCTTATTATTATTATTAATAAAAGTAGACTGTGGACAGTTGATAATTAGGGGTTAGTCAAGTGAATGTAGAACCTTCAGTTCTTTGGTTAAGGTTGAGATGGTTTTAGCAGATCAGATGGAGCCTGGCAGATCATTCCACAAACACTTAACAGAGCTGAATCACAATAAAAAGCAGTTATGTTTGGTTACCACTTTCTATCATAGTATAGAAACAATCAACACCACTGCATAGCATTTAACAGGTTTTGTTCGAATTATTCTATTTGTGTCCCTTTGCGAATTTGTCTTAGTTTCAGCAAGCATTGGATCTTGGCTGAACTGCATACTTAGTTCACATAGTTTAATTAAGTTCAGTTTAGCCCCAGTACCACATGCTGGGAAAAACGGCATGCCTAGCCCAAAATCTCAGTGTGGTTTCCATAAAACTGTTAATTTCAGCTGAAAAGCTCTTTTGTTTTATGGGAATTCTTTACAGTTATGTTTTAAACTCGTACAGTTGGTTTAATACAGATTTGTTTTTAAATATTGCATTTGAAATCACACATTTTGCCTATGACCTTTCTGAAGTTCATTTATCTTCATGAGATGAAATAATTCCTGTTAAAGCTGCATGAAAAAAGCCTGTTTCTGAGAAATGTTCTTTGTTGTAATACCCTGACAGTGTTTTTTTAGGTCAGGTTGTGACTGAGCATATGGTGATAACCCTGTCAGGGAGGCATTACTGGTAATCTGGGAAATGACACGCTGTCTGTGGAATCGCAGGGTTTTGTGTTGTGAAAACATTTGTTGTGCCTTAATATTACTTCCTTTATTCTTCCTATCAAGCAAAACATGTTTGCGTTATCAAGTCCAACAACAAAAGGCCTGTTTTTAACACATTGCACCTACTTACAAATATCTACACTAATTTATGGCATTCAGAGGTTTCACCAAAACACTGTAGTTACAAAAGATATTTTTACTACTGCAGAATCAAAACTACTGCACTAATAGGTTTTTTGGCTTGTACTTAATTTAGCAAACATAGCATGATTTACACAATCTACAATATTTTTACAATAATCTGATAAACTATTTTGTACAAATTTCATTTTATATTGGTGGATCACTAAGTAATACAGTTTTAATTAATATAATAACCTGTTAAATCTTTATCATTAATTATCTTTGTTGTCTAGTGGTGTTTTTTTTAAAGTGGTGTTTTTTATTTGGTCAAGGATATGGTAAGTTTAACTGCACATACACCCATTCTTCATTGAGTACCTTTACACTGATCCTTCCATACAAAACACATGACGTTCTAAAACGGTCATCTCCTTATTTGAGGTCAGCCCCATGTCAATAATGGATTTTTGGGTGTATATATTTTCTAAACATGTTTGGATTTGGTCAAAAGGAGAAGCCATTTAGATTGTATTATCGTGATTCCCAAGTGTCTTTAGATCTCCAGCATGCCTGAAGATAATTAAATGTGTTTAGCTTATGTGTCGGCAGTAGCCCAAGGGTCGAACCGGCGACAGCTGCAGGAGAAACTTGAACCTCCTCCAATACTGGAGTACACCCACCCCTCCTCACCTCAACATGACAAAGTCCAGCACAGCCTCTTTCTCCTCCCGCTCACCCCCTTCCTGATTCTGCTGTTGCATTTGAATGTGAAAAGCCTCTTATGGGTGGCTCAGGGAGGGGGCGTCATTAGTGCTAGCAGAGGGTTAATTCTATCATACAGGCCTGAACCGGATTGGTATGGATATAGGTCTGGGGTCCTGTAAGCACCTATAAAGTATCCTCTCACAACATCAGTAGTTTAGAACATAACCTGTTACAGACCAATTGCCTCTTTTTAAATAGATAACTAAGGGAGTGAGTTTTAAAATGGATTTTAAGAATGATCAAAAATACCTGTTATATCTGTCATAGTTAAATGATCTATGGTTGAACCATGGTTCAGTGTAATACCATGGTAATATTTCTTTTTATTTGATTTAAATGGTAGTGAAGCCTACCTAGTGTACCAAATTCTATGGTATTTTCATCATGCTAATTTGTCAAAAATATTTTAGAGGGTTATTTTAAATGGTGCTTTTTAAGAAGAAACAGTTATAGATAGATCAAAATAGATCAGCAGTTAAATGAAAGAGACGCACACTATTAATCATATACAAATAGGTTTTCATATACAAAAACATTTTAATGGCCTCTGCTTTGGTTCTTCGGTTTTCATATGGACAAATACAGAGCTTTATGCACAATACTAGCAATACAAATGTAATTATTTAGCTGTAAAAAAAATAAAGATTGTAAAGATAATGAATTTGGTATAACATGTTGTTTCAACATGGCTTTCATCTTTATCACAGGCTTACGGTCAGCAGCAACTACTGTACAACTTAACAACAAAAGTCTCAGTTCAATTTGCGCTCGCGTTTTCAGCCTTTGACTGTTTGTGCACTTCTGCTGACTTTGAAAGAAGCAAACAAGAGAAAGGTAGCGCGAGTAAGAGAGTCAGAGGGAGGGGGCATCCATTGTTCAGCAAAAGGGGAAAATAGGGCTATCAATTCCACTCAGATAACCCCCGCATTGCCATTGGCCCTCTGGCCACACCGTGACCCCTGGGGCCTGAACTCAGTGGTCATGTGACCAGGCTGCAACTGACCAGCAGGGCTGAGCTTGAGAGAAGGATCAGTGAGAGTCAGAACAGAGAGGAGGAAGCTGTAAGAAAAGAGCAGGAGAAGTCATGAGGCCCGTGATGTTCTTTAGAAGGATACACGTATGAATGGATGACAGGGAGACCAAGAGAGACATGAGATGGATTCGTGGGAAGGTAAGAAAAGGACAAATGGATAGATATGGTGTTTTTATTAGCTTGGTAGCTAATCATGTTACTATAGATTGTGTTTTTAAGCAAGGCTGTTTAAATGATAGAGAGAGGCAGTAACCACTGATTAACCACTTAAAAGAAAACCCTTTTAATTAAGGTAAATTGTGCATTTAATGCAAGTCCATACCAAAATAAGATGTATCCGTACACTCTTGATGCATGAAGGTCCTGCATTGTTTTCTGATCTGTTTCTGTACTTCTGTACTGTATTTCTGTTAAAGACAAACAGCTGTTGGAAAGGTGTTGATTAAAGATATTTTACAGTGGTCACTGAAGTATTAGTTTCTTAAAACCATAAAATTCTGTTTGTTAATGTAGACAATGTTTTTAAAGCCATGATAATGCGAGGAATGTGTGCTGCATCATAAATATTTTATTCATCTTAAAAACGCCACTGTAACTGTGTATTCTTTGAAGAGGAGGCTGCGTTTTGCACTTCTGACTGTATAGGATGCAGTTTGTATTACTGTGGATAGAGATAACCTGTTTAATTAAACATTGCCGCTTGGGACTATTCATTTTATAGATGTTTATTTGTTAATGCAATATCCCCTTTTCATAAGAAAAATGTGGTTTTGCCAAAAATTAGATTTGACGATTGGAGCACGTGTACATACAGTTTAACATCAGTTCTGTCTATATAGATTTTTAGTGGCTGTTTTTAGGGATTTTGTTTGGCCCTCATGACTGTATGGTCGTTCAAGTACGTACCACCTACATTGTCATGATGTGAACACATCTGATTGGATGATTGGTAACTGATTGGCCCAACTGTAATTTTTTTAATTGCTCTGGGTTGTGTGTTTAGTAAGTTTAATGGTTCTAGTGTGCACAGTGTGGTATGCAGGCTGTTGCCCATCTGGAAAAGGTTTCTGTGTTGAGCAGGCAGCTGTCTTCATCTGATGGCAAGCGGGGGTCAGCTAGGCTTCATGCTCATCTGGTCAAACCCCCGACACACGCACTCACAACCCCCATGGCCCCTGCGTGGGTTTATCACTGTAGCCCAAACTTCACCCTTCAGTGCTCTAGATTTTATCAGTTTGACCACATAATTGTATCTCAGTTTGCTCTAATCTTAATAGACCTTATTGGTGCAATACAAAGTCAGTTTGATTTTACCCAATGTGGAACCACAATTCAAATGATAAAAATGACACATTTAAAGGCACTATGGTCCTTTGTTTCCACTCATTTGTTGCCCTTGGACCTTGATATCAAACCTAAACATTAAGCTTCCTCTAACAAGGACACTATTTTTAAATCAATATCATTTTGTGTTTTCACAAAATGGCAGTAACCACCTTTACCAAGAGAAATGTATTCTTTAATAACTTAATATTAACTTAATAACTATGTATTCTTATAAATGAATGTTTATCTTTTGTTTCTTTAACAACAACAGCAATAAAGAACTGAATAGTGTGGTGTCCCATTGAACGCAGACGTGCTGGCTGTTGAATAAATGTGATGTTAGCTTTCTGTCTGCCGTGTGTTAGTTTTAGGCAGATTTCAGCCGACCAATTAGGTGGTGTGAAAAAGCGCTCACATAATGAAGGAGGGTGCAAATGGTTCTTATTTGTCAGATCTTTTCTTATTTCTCATTTACTTATTTCAGTTACTGTCATTGAATCCCCTTTTGATAAGTTAATGCCATTCAAGAAGAGTGTGAATTTAGCTTTAAATACTACGAATATTTTGAATAGTTAAGCACGCAAAGGATCCGGAGCCACATTTTAGAATTAATGAATGGATAATGTTAAAAACCTCTGTGGCTTCATTTCTCACATATTTGGGTGTGCTTAGAGTATTAAAGTTTCAGCCTCATTTAAACAGCACACACACACACTTAAGTTATTAATAATGACTGATATATCAGCCAGGCCAAATACATCAGTCTATAATTGTGTAGTAACAGTTAAAATACAAACCCCTCCTTCAGTTCCAACCTACCCACTTTTTTTTAAATAAATTACAAAGATGTTCTTTTTTCATTGTTAGAACCTTTTTAGTACATATTGTGCAAGACCAACACATGTTAAAATTCAGCCTCTTGCCATCTCATTTTTCACCAATAAACTTTAATGTGTATATATTATAGTTTATTTATTACAGTTACAGTTTATTGCAGTTACTACAGTTTATTTATTAAGCCGAATTATATATTATGAAAGCATTAACAACTAACATTGCTTAATCATTAGGATTTATCACTATTTTGATGTAATCTGAACAAGCGATTGTGAAATAAGGGTTTGTAGAGTGGCTTGTGGTGGCTCTGGACTGCTCTTTGAGATCACAGTGGCTTTGTAAATGAATCTGAATGTTATTTAATTGGAAAATGCTGGAGGGAGAATATGTTCAAGGGTGGTATGTAAAAACACTATTGTGTTGGTGTGGGGGGGGGTCTGAAAGAACTGTACATAATAGCTTTACTCTTTACTCTTAATCCTATTTGACTGCCCCCCATCTCTGCTCTTATTGTTTCTGATAGAAGGGGGCCATCATCTTGGGTCTTCACTCACCCGGCTGTCTCCCTGTCTATCCCTTTACCTTATGTCTGTTCTTCCTCTCTCCTTTCTCTCTGCTCTGCCACTCCATGTTTCCTTGTTTATTCCCAAAGGTTCATTCGTCACTCACGTATGCAGGAAGTCACCTCTGCGGCGGAGGAGGGTATTTGTGTGTTTGTGTGCATGCATACACATGGGGGAGGGAGCTTTAAACTATGTGAAGATCAATAACAGCAGAGAAGGTCATTAAAAAAGGTTCAGCAATTCTGGTCTAAATTTAGCCTCAACTAAAACCTGTTAAAGTAGTAGCGTTTTCGTCCACCAATAAATTAGCCTGTATCTGTAACTTGGTCACTGACACAAACATAATGTAATGTTGGACTGAGGTAATTCTTAATATCCTATAAAATGAGGGGCATACTAGAACCAAAATTGTTTATTGAGGTATTTGCTGGTTCCTGTTAAACTATTTATATAATATAAGAACATTTTTTTAAAATGTAATTGGATGTCATGTATAAATCCAAGGCCTACACTGCTTTACATGGTGCATAAACACTGTAAAATAAAGTTACCATAATTTTTACAGTGTACAGTTCCATGTGGCTAACCTCAAACTAACCAAAACAAACCATTTACAGTACAGCTTTTTAATTAATATTAGTCAGTACTATTAATATATAATAATATTAATATATACCACTTTAACAAGGACACCTTAAAATAAAGTGTAACTAAAAGCATTACTGTTAAAGAAATTAATAAAATACAGAAAAAGCTTTACAGTTTACATGAATTTAAAATTAGGGTTCCAGAACCATAAGGCCTTGATCTTGAATCAACAGATATTTATATGTTTCTGTTTTTAATCAGTTGTAGTATAGAGTCTATCTATATCTAAATTCAGATTTTAATGCAACCACTTGAGATTTGCGATAAATAATTTGTTAACATTGCAAAACCGAGCTTGTGACTATATTCATTGGTTGTTCAAACCAGTAATTCATGTTTTAAGGTAGCGCGAGGTTTGTGAGAAGCTGGGGTCTGGTAAGCTCAGATAAACATCTACCCTGTCATCTACGCTGATGAGAGATCAATAGAGCTTGGTGTCTTGTGTAATGTTTGCAAATATTTCAGGTTTTGATGTGCTGTATCTGCTGATGGCCTTTATTGATTTTGTTAAGCTAACTATAGACACTGCTGAGAGGCCAACAATGCAGAAGATGTTGAAATCCAGTGATGCGGATGAATGTGTCAATATTCTGTTGTAACTTCTCTAATGCTGATTTGCTTCAAGGTTACGATTCTCACTTTGGCATCATCAGGTTTTCAGATGTTTAACCCTACTTTTTGTAACCCTACTTTTTAAGCAACAAATAAAATTTAGTGCAGACCTTCAGTGATTAAAAATGAGACCAGGGTTTAGTCCAACTAAATGGATGAATAAGGGTTATTAAATGCTGTAGGGTGCATTTACATGAAGTGCAAATCTTTTGTTAGAGCTACAGAATTAAATGAGTCTTAGTAAGCAGAATCATTTGCTTTACATTAAGACTGAGCCTCAATGCAATTACCAAATGCTAATTCTTGGCCTCTTGTAATGGTTATGAGATTACTACAGTGTGCTGGTCGTGGGGGTTGGGAGATCTCTTGGGTGGAGAGTTTATTTTCATTCATTCTTTCATGCTTTGAGTTTGAGAAAAGCTGAGCTAGTAATGACTTTTAAAATGTGAAGTTCAGAGGATTATCATAACACTGCCCAAACTACAGAGGTGGTCAGTGCAGGGATCAGAATAGGATTTTGGATGCCTAAATTAGGATTGCAAATTTTAAAGATCGATAATCCACCCTGTATCGTGGTTTGGCATTGTAGCTTGGCTTGTGAAATGTTACATATAGATGATATGAAATCTATGATTTATAGATGTGACTATTTTTAAATAGACTTCAATGATGTAGCTGAGCAGTGACAGTCAAGGATACAGTATAAAAGGTGGTGGATATAGGAAAAGATAAATCTAGTAAAAACAAAATTTGAGGAATGCATAAAAAATGGAGAAGTACAGCAAACCCCGACCCAGTGAGCTAGGGTTGATTGTAATGGAAATGTAAGACAAAGCCCCTTAGAAGACCTCTGTGTTTCTCTCCTTCAGCCCCCATCCTCCGCTCTTCACTCACAATCATCTGCTCATCCTCCCATCCTCCGCTGCTTAGCTACACACACCTGCCTGGACACATGGTCACTCTTCTACCAAAGAACATTCATGTCCAAAGTACATGATTACCACAGTAGTGAAGTTCCAAATTTCAGACTTTTTTTTGTTTTGTTATTTAGTTTCGATTCTTTTTTACAGTAGTAGTGCCAAATAACAAAGCTCAACTTCTTTTAAGTTTTAAGTTACTGTAGTAACTATGGTAACATGACAGAAATTCATGGAAACTAATTCATGGGAAATAATATACTTTGGAAATCTAGTTTATAATAATATATGTTAAGATAGGCTTTTGACATGATAAAGATGGAAACTTTTCACCAGCGTGCTTTCAGTGACTGTACTGTTTAAAACCTTGTTTCCTGCCTTTGGTAAAGTTTGGAATGAAGCCAGGCCTGACCTCAGCGTAACAATGCAGGTTTTAATAGGTCCAGTGGGGGGTCTCAGTACTGTGTGTGTGGAAGGTGTGGCATCTTAGCCCAAGGCAAGAGGAAGAGCTCAAATCAGGGCTAAAACCTGATTCTTATTTCAACATGCACTCATGTTACTCTCAGTATTGCTAAATATCACTTGGCATAAGCGAGAATCTCGCAAAACCTGTAAAGTAATTGGGCACATTATCCCTTAGCTCATATTATCATAGTACAAAACGTCTCTTTCTCATACTGTCATTGTATTGTAATACAGGAAATGACACGGTATATTATAAGGAGAATCTAATTTAATTCACCATTAAGAACAGGACTTTTTGTCCTGTGCTTAAATGTTGTCAAATAATTCAGCAATGAGAAAAATCCTTAATAGTCCAAATGAAAAGTTTAATTAATTAAAAATTGCTTTGTTAAAAATTATTATTCCTTTTCATTTTGGCCTTAAATGTGACCTGTAAATGCCTTTGTTAGATTTACTCAAAGAAAGGCAGAAAATAAAAACTTTTTTAAAATATCTGAGTGAAATTGACAATTTAAGTAGTAAGCAATTAATTTACAGTTCTCTACAACCGTGAGAGCAGATGGCCCTGCTCATTTTTCAGGAATGTTCATGTGAGTGACGGGGCAGATTGAGACGGGGCGGAGGGGTGTGAGGTGACGCTGTGGGATCAAGTGTGTGAAGGTGTGAGAGAACTCCAGGTTTATATGGTGGCCATGCACTTGAAAGAGAGGGTGACAAATTTAACCAATCAAGCAGGCAGGGGTGTGAATAAAGGAAGCGCACTTTGGAAGCTGTGTTTTCTCTTTAAAGGAAGTCAGTCATTTCACATAAACTGGTTAATAATTTATGGTTTCAGATGCGTCCTGCATTAAAACAACATCTGCCAGGAATTCCAGTCAAATGGTTAAAAATAACAATGAAGGGTCAGTGTTACAGTACTGTAAATGGGGCCCCCTCCATTTGAGTGCCGTCCCAAAATAGTATTAAGTATTCGTTTGATTGTTCTGAATAAAATTTGCTTTGTTGCTAATGATAATGCTAATGATCTGCTGGTTTATTTAGGGGTGCGTGTAATTCCTTTGCATAAAGAGTTTTTTAAAAAGCACCAAGGGAAAGGTTGTTGTTTATCTACTGAACTAATGGGCAGTATTACCTTGAGTTAACCTTGCTTCTACGTTTTACATGAGCAGTTTGTGATTTGGTATTGCTTCTGTTGTAATGATGGTAAATGGTAGAGGAGTAAGAATTGTGACTGTAAGTCCTTTTCTCAGTGCCTCCTGTGGTATAGTATAGTAAAGATCTCAATGCCAAAGTCATTCAGATGTTAATACAGAAAGACTTTAAAACATTCTCCTGTTCTCCATTTGAAAGAGCATTGAGACCCTGGTCACATATTCCCTCCCAGAGTTTCTGACAAACTAGGAAACTCAAGGGACCTGCTGTGTCAGACATAATAGTTAAAAAGGCATCATTTTAACAAACTGCTATTGTAATTAATTAGACTTGATAAGTTTAAGTAAAATGCAAGCAATATTTTTGATTTCACAAATGGAAAAAGACACAAGGTAAATATCCACTCCATTTCTTTATTTTTGCTCCACAAGTCATGTGTCTAAAATATATAAAATTATTCATAAAACATTCAAGAAGTTTTTGCTTCACAAAAAAGTTTTGTTTACAAACCTTTCAGCTCTGTATGAAACCAAACATAGTCTGTAAAGAAAAAAGGAAATGAAAGCCCTACACTTAACCCTCCCAACTGTATCTGTGCACTGTTGACCTCTTCGTCGCAGCAGAGGCCTGTCTGCTCCACACAAAATATTGAAGCGCCTGTGCTTTATAGGCTTCACAGAAAGACAGCCAAAAGAAAAGGCAGATTTCCCACTGTAATCATACTGTCCTATAGAGAAGTAAAAGGCATGTCAGATGGCATGAATGGCCTGTTCTTGACTCTGCTGTAACGACAGGCCTGTAGAACTCCCTCTTATATTAAGAGAGAAAAGGTGCTGGGCCATGACCCTGTTTTTATGACTTGAACTCTCCGTTAATGGCTCACAGCCCCCGTTGTTGACCTCGCCACATTCTCTGCCTGCAGCAGCTTTTTTCCCTCCCATTCCCTCACATATGAGCCTTGTTTGTGTTTAAAATGTTTTTGCCATTATACTATACATTTACATTACTTTAAGTACATCGATTCTGTGAAATTTTTCATTGTTTTATTTCTGCTCAAGTTTATTTACAAACGCTTTAGTTAATTAAAAGCGCTTTTGAACATCTCTACATCTTGATGAATTTGTACACAGATTCCTCTCCACATATTTATTTTAGTCTCTTTATCTCACCCCGTTGAGTTTATTTTGCCTTCTAAGTGGCAGTGTTGACTGTATTGGTTCATTAGGCAGCAGATGGCTTCAGGGGGCTGGCTTCAGTGTTAGGTGATATAATTCTGACAGCGGGCGAGCAGGACAGAGGGAAGGTAGGAGTGGAGGAAGGGAGTGAGGGTTAGTGTTTCCATTGCTCTTGGTTTGAACCCTTACTCCGCTAAGTCAGCTGTGACGCCACAGCAGCATTGAGCAAGCACATTCCACTTACGGACATACCATTCATGGTTACCATGGCGCCCACCCATCTGGTAAAGGATTCTGTTTTGGGCTGGGGGAGGGAGTATGTGTTTTACAGTGTTTGTTTGTCTTAGGTGTGGGAATTTGGTCAACCTCAATTTTGAAATTGCATTCACATTTGAAAGTTTCCTAAAGCCAACGTGAAATGCATTGAACATCAGTAATGTAACATACTTTTGCATTAAACAAAATGAGCATCAAATAATGCAGGGTGGGATTTCTATCCATCAGATTTTGATGGACAGATATTGGGGGGAAATAGGCAGCTGGTTTTTCACAAGATCTAAACATATATTTATAGTTATCATGGCAGTAATTCCTCTCTCTGTGTGTCTGTTTCTGTCAGATGACCAGGCTGAGCAGCGCTCCTGTCTTATTTGTGGAGACCGTGCCACAGGGCTGCACTATGGCATCATTTCCTGTGAGGGCTGCAAGGGTTTCTTCAAGCGCAGCATCTGCAACAAGCGCGTCTACCGCTGCAGCCGCGACAAGAACTGCGAGATGTCGCGCAAGCAGCGCAACCGCTGCCAGTACTGCAGGCTTCTCAAGTGCCTGCAGATGGGAATGAACCGCAAAGGTGGGAGACTTAACCAGCTGTTACCTCTCTAAGTGTCTCTGTGTCATTGCGTGTCCCTGCTTAAAACAAATACAGCCAGAAGCAGGTTCACATAGTAGTTGGTTTCTCAGTAGCCAATTGGAGCTAGTCCAAGCTGGTTTAGAATGGTTGATCTGCCGGTCAGCTTGCTAAACCACTTTGACTAGCTGGCTGAGACCTTGTAAACCCAACATGATTCAGAAGCTTCAAAACCACAACTAGATGACCAGCTTGACCACCTAAACATTTTTGGGATTCCGTTTTAGTGCTGGTCTGACCCATCTTGCTCAGACAACTGGCCAACAAGACCACCTTACCTGAAAAGCTTAACCAGTTAAACTGCTTTGCAAATTTTTTGTTGGGAAATGAATGACAATACTGGTCCATTATCTAGACAAACTCAAAACCAGTACGATCAACCATATGGGTCATGATCAGCCTCTCTGAATTAGTTGTGATTTAAGATTTCCAAACTGTTGTTTTTGCTTCATTATTGTATTGATATTGTGAAAGAAAAATAAGTTATAATACATGTAGCATAGCAGAGCTAATATATCACAACTTGTATGTCTTTTCAATAATGCCAATTATTCTCTAATGTCTTAGAAAATATGTTTATGTTTTTAAAAATTATATAAATATCTATAAATAAGTCAGTCTTCGATTTGTATGGGGTCAAAAGCCCTTAGTAGTGGTAAATGAGAGAAAATGTACATTGGGTGGAAAATACTTTAAAACGATCACTTCTGCCCTCTAGTGGCCATTTCATCTATTCACAAGTGCAAATGGTTAGAACAGAATTTTGCACAGGGTTTCAGTCTTATGGGTAAGAATGTTCAGAAAGCCCACCTAATACCTCATACTAAAGACCAAAGGCACTTTGATAATACATACACAGACACTAATTTAGACAGAAAATGTATTATGTTGAAGTTGCTATGACTACCATTATTAATTTATTTATATGTTTGACATCTAAATCCCCTTCTTGGCAAATATACAAACCTTTTTGTTTTTATTTTCAATTTAAATGTTGAAAAGAGGCAAAGAATTTCAGAGGCAACGGTAATTTCTAATTTAGAAGGTAAAATGCTTGTGATTTGGTAATGCTTCTATTGTAATGATGGTATAGGAGTGAGAATTGTGACTGTAAGTCCTTTTCTCAGTGCCTCCTGTGGTATAGTATAGTAAAGGTCTTAATGCCAAAGTCTTTCAGATGTTAATACAGAAAGACTTTAAAACATTCTCCTGTTCTCCATTTGAAAGAACATTGAGACCCTGGTCACATATTGCCTCTCAGAGTTTTAAATCAACTTATGTCTTTAATTTGCTTTTGTCTTTCAGCAATCAGAGAGGATGGCATGCCAGGAGGAAGGAATAAAAGCATCGGTCCTGTACAGGTACCCATAATCCCCCTCTCTCATTCACTTAAACACACCAATGCTCAAATTCTTCCGCCTGATGAGATCACCTGCCCTGATCTTTCTTATCTGTGCCTCTATTCTTCACTCTTCATACTCTTCTTCATCAACACCTTTTAAATGAATTAAAAATGAATTACTTCGTCCCTGTTTAGCTTTTCAATGAGTTTCTTGTCTATTTTTTCTCCTGTGTCCGTTTTCTGTTAATGTCTGTTAATGTAGCTTTAGTGTTGTTGCCCTTTCCAGGCATGAATTGAGGGAAATAGAGCTGATTAGTTTTGGTGCCAATGAAAATGAGAGCAATTGAGTTTTGGGATAAATAGCCTGACATGCCAATAGAATGCCTTGTGGCCTCCAAAATTAATTAATTAATTAGTTAATTTCATTAGTTTTCAAGGCCATTGCTGTGGTGAATACATTGCCTTGTCATTCTTCATATTCTTTGTTAGCTGACCTCATCAAATCATTGTGTTTGGCAGCTTTTCTACATTTGTAAAATCGTGGCTGTAATAGCAGCGTTAGAAGAAAGTACTTCTTTCTCTTATCAAAGAATATTTTGTCTTGGGGTCCTTGAAATACCCAATAATCCGAAACTTGGCATCTGAAATATGATAAGATGTGCGTGTACTAGCACGTACTCAGCAGTTTCTTTTGGCACGTTTTTCTGCCATGTGATAGTTTAAACTCACTTTAAATACACGGTATTACTGTTTTTCTTTGAAAGGACAAAGCAGGTAACAGCTTGGCTTTCGTTCTCCATGTAGGGCTCTCATGTGCACCTGATCCCAGTCTGTACGTGCACCAGAGGCTGCTGTCTTATTGATTCATTCTAATTGCCCTTGGAAAACACAATAGCTGGTTGCATCACACACAATAAAACACTTTGTAGGGCTTGAAACACTTTTTAAAGATGGCTTGAACTCATCAATTGAATTAAAAAGGGAGTTTTAGTGCATGGCCTTGACTTAAATGCTGCTTTGTCTGTTTTTGTCATTTGTGTATTAAAAGCAAAAATTTCTCCAACTGCCTCTCCCACAAATTGACTTTCAGATGCCTTTCTTTGACACTTTTACATTATTGAACTGGTCCCCAGAGCGTTATTGGTAAATTTTAGTTTGGTAAATTAAACAAAGAAATAATCTCTATTAAATATATCTTTTTTACTCCCTGTGCAGATTTCCGATGAAGAGATAGAGCGGATTATGTCAGGACAGGAGTTTAAGGATGAAGCCAACATGCCTGAACACACCTGGGGAAACAACGGCGACAGTGACCACAGTTCCCCTGGCAACGGTGTCTCAGATGGGAACCAGCCCTCTCCTGTATCCACACTTTCATCCAAGTGAGTATTGCGTGTCTCACAGCAAAAATAACTGGGAGTAATTCATAAAGGAATTCTAGGAATAATTAATGAGCACAAAGAAAATCGATTTGGCTGCTGTTTGGTTCTTCTGTTTTTGTCTAGTTTTAGTTTCAATGAAAAGTAAAAAATAAATGTCTTATTAACTAATTGTTGAGCGATATTTTATAAGACTATTGGGACACAGATTAACCAGTTGCCTGATGTAGTGTAATGAAGAGAATTACAAAAATGTACTATATGTGTATAAAAATACTATATAAAATATAAAGTAAAATGCTGTCAAAAATACTAATTTAGCTTTCCTTGTTCTTTACTTATCTCTCTTAACAGTCGTTCTGTAGAGCTAAATGGCTACACTGCTGCTTTGAGGGAACAGTACATTGGCAATGCCATGGCCCAGCACTATCAATTCCTGCCCCATCTGTTTGGATATGCCACACAGCCACGCAGTCTGTACCCCCAGAGCCATACCCTCATCAGCCAGCTGGTGGCAGCAGAGGAACTGGCCCCACTTGGCACGCCTATGCTGATCGAGGAAGGGTAAAGAACATTTCTGTGCAGGCCATCAGTCATTCAAACAACTAAAATGTTGTCACACCTAAAAATACATATGAACACATATAAAGAACACTTATCATTGGCATTGCTTTCTTGTTGCTTTGTGTTGTATTGTGGTGTGAACTGAAGGTTGTGGGGTTCTGTTTGTGAATTTTTCATTAATAGTGTGTAATATTCTGAACAGATTGTGGAAATGTATTTATTAGTGGCGTTTACTCAGGCAAAACTTTTGCTCATACTTAGTAGGTTTAGATGATCTAAACAGACTATAAAACGGGCAAAATGGGCAATCAAATATGCACAAATATCCCACATACTCACACTAAAGTAGAGACCTGAGCCATTTTAAGAACACAGAATATCATAGACATTTGGGCCAGTAAATATTCACACAGAGCTCCCTAGCAACCTCATAGCAAAACCCTCCAGGCACCAGGCACTAGGGTGATGTTTTACCAAGGCCAAGCCCTACTCACATTCTAAAGACAATGTCAAAATCTAGTTCTATGAAAGATCTCACATAATCCTCTGATTGTCTCCTGCACAGGTATCGGGTCACGCAGGTGGAGCTCTTTGCCCTGTTGTGCAGACTGGCAGATGAACTTCTCTTCAGACAGATCTCCTGGATCAAGAAGCTTCCGTTCTTCTGTGAGCTGTCCATCGAGGACTACACACGGCTCCTGAGCTCCACCTGGCAGGAGCTCATTCTGTTGGCCTGCCTGACGGTCTACAGCGCGCAGGTTCTGGGCGACCTTGCCAACGTGACCGATAAATACATTCCTTCAGATGATGAGCTGCAGAGGTGAGGTGGAATTGTGCACTTTCTTTGAACCTTTGTGATGTGACATTCCTGGTTATTATTTTTCAGTCAGTCAGTGTCTATTGTGGTTCAGGACTAGAGGTAAGCTAGTCTTGTTCTGTGTTTACTCATAATAGAGGATACATCGTTTTTATACTGTCACAGCCATAGATAGTTGGGCATATTCCTGCAAGAGGTCACTGGAATCAGCATTGTGAAGTCTAGTTTATATTAGAAAGTCATTTTAGTTCATTTATCAGTTTGCTTGAGTGGTTTATTTGATTAAAGAACTCAAAGCGTTCCAACCAGCAACTATGTGCAATGTTTTTGTCATGGAATAATTTTTGTTTCACAAAGGTAAAATGTTTAATGGCAGAGTTTTTGGGAAGCCTGTTTAAAAACAGGTCATTATTTTTGAAATTCTGCTTGGTGATGCTAACCGTGTAGAAATTACATACTTAACTTTTAAATACAGCCGTTTTTCACTTAATGTGAAAAATGTGAAGGTTATGTACAGCACATTACTGTAAGATGGTTTCTGTTTTATACATTCTTCATGAAGTCTGTGACTGAAAAATGGGTTTAACAATGGAGAATTATACAATGATTCAATCATAAATCAAATATCACTAATAAAAATCTATCTGTCTTAAACGGAAGTGCCCAAATTTGGATTGCCCGGACCAAAAATATGCTTTTCCTGCTTTGTATGTTCAGTAGGAATTGTTGGAGCAGGTTTAAATCATGACAATGAGATCGTTCTCCATGCTTCAGGTACCCTCAGGCATCTCAGAATAAAGGTGGAGAACACACTAGGGTCTGTCGGTGTGTCTGTGTGTGGGAGAAAGGCAAAGCTTACACAGAGACAGCTGGAGAGTTGTTATGTCTGTCTTTCTCTCCTTGTTTTGTATCTCCTCAGAAAATGCAAGTTTTAGAGGAGATTTTTGTGGCTTCTGCGGTGTGTGTTTGGATTTGAGGTTTTTCAACTTTAATATTCCAGTATCTTATATTGTATGAGGTATTAAAAACCGCTTGTTTTTACACATAATTAAAAAGGGGTAACAGACTTTAATACAGGTCGATTAATTGCTTTGCCCTAGGCGATAGTCATATCTCGATATATATTGATAATCAAATCTTCAGTTTTGCCAGTAGTTTTATGTAATACACACACATATACATGCATACATACTAGTGTAATACTAGTGCTGATATGTAGCAGAAGGAGTGTGTGTAGTGTACATTAGTGTACATTAGTCTGAAATCTCTTGACCACTGAACCATCTCCTTTTGATCTCTTGAAGAAAATATACTACTGCAAGGGTACAAATGCGGGGCATCAGGTCTAACAAAGTGAAATATTCCATTTTACTGGACAGACACACAAGAAAGGTCACAACCTACCTTTAGGGAGTTCAAGAAGACTGTTGCAAATAAAGCAGAGAGGCAGATAATATATAGAGACCAACTGAATACAAAACAGCTAAACAGTGCTATGAAGGCTGACTTGCTTAAAGTTAATGGTGCTGGGTATGTTTTGGCATGATTATGGTTGACCTGGGTAAGGCTGACCTAATAAGATAGCTATATGAAGTAATTTAGCACCAATATACTTCTTATTTGCTTGGTTTTATCTCTAAGACATTATCACACAGGTCATGTGATCTCCCACTCTCTCGCTTTCTTATGATCTCACTAGCACAGTACATAAATTACAAGGATGCTAAAAAGATAGGCCAACATTTTTCAGCAGTGGGTTTGTTAAACACTTCTGTGTGGGTTATTTTTTAACGTGGCTCTCAGCGGGCTGAAAATTATCCATACAATCACGTTGCATGAAACTTAGCAGATGTCTAGCTGACATATTTTTACATACAAAAGCAGCTCAAAAACCTAACATGCAAAACATACAAAACCTAAATTACAAAATCCAATTCAGAACTGTTTTCCTCAGAGATCTGGAGCTGATTGATGAACGGTGTGTGTTTGTGTAGTTTCAGTGAGGATGGGATGGAGGTGATGGAGAAGCTGATCTATCTGTTTCGTAAGTTCCATCAGCTGAAGGTCAGCAATGAGGAGTATGCCTGCATGAAGGCCATCAACTTCCTTAACCAAGGTAAAACAGCACTCAACCGCAGGCTAGATATAATAATATTAAGTAATAGTACATTATATTAAATTATGAAATTCTGTCAATGCTTCTCTCAGCTCTGCTGGTTATTGTGTTAGCTTTTATGTTCCATCCTCAAGATATTAAATGCGTAAAAATGTTTAGGCATGCAAAGATCTGTACCTACGGCTGTTATTTATTTGAAAAAGGTAGAAAAAGTGGAAATTATTTAACATATTTCAGATATATTCCTGTAAATGGTGACTGTAATACTGCTTTAGTATTTTACAGATTCTGTACTGTTATTTCAAATCTGTGTCTCCGATAGCCACAGTGTAGAATATATAACTGCCCTTTATAGAACAATAAATACACTGTCAAGACAATACAAACTAGCTAATGAAGACATATATTTAAAAATATCAGCACTGATGTAGAGAAGTATTGCAGTGTGATAAAACAGAAGTT